>RJWM01042172.1:0-14507 GCA_004363535.1 Dasyprocta punctata | reverse complement strand
TTTTTAATAAGGTGAGATGCCATTTGTTGATTCTTTGTTGCCCCTTGTAGTTTCTGGTGTTAGCTCTCAATGCTGGCATTCCTCAGCTGGTATCACTCCAGACGCCTCTCTGACTTCATGTGGCATTCTTCTTATGTGGGTACAGGTCACAAGGGCACCAATCATAATAGATTTGACTTCTCACAGAAGAAAATGATAATCCTGGGCCCACCTTAACAACTTCATTTTAAATAGTTACATCTTCAATGACCCTATTTCCAGAGTGAGATCATATTCACAATACCAGTTACTAGATCTTTAGTATATGTTCAGAGGGACATATTTCAACCCATAAAGATATGTAATGAAGATTGTAAGTGAATCATGAAGAAACAAGTGCATTAGGAGCCAAGGGCTTGTTGCAGGTGACTTATGCAGATTCATATTTAAATGTGGGCATTTGGGACATTTTACGTAGATCCCACAGGAAAAGATTGGCAGTCTAGAAAGAAGAGGTGCCAAGATTTGGAAGTCATTTACATGCCTCCCCAAGAATCCATTGTGATTGAAGACTTGGTTCCTAGGGTGGTGCTATTGGAAGGTGGAGGAAGTTTTTGGAGAGGACTTCCTAGTGGAAGTCACCGGGGGCATGTACTCAGAAGGTATTTCTCAGGGAACTACTTGGGAAAGTAGAGTCATTACAAAAGCTTGAATTTTGCCCCACCCATCTTACTTTTGTTTCCTTCTTGGCTTAATATGTGACAGCTTGCCCTGACATGCACTCCCACCATTCCCAGCTGTCATTCTGTATGATGTTCTCACCACAACTGAGCCAGTACAGGCCCTGTGATGCTGAATCTCCAAACAAGTGAGCTAAAAAGTTTTGTCTTGATAAAAATAGATACCTGTCCTGGTTAATTTTCTCATTGCTGAGACAAAATGTCCACCACCCAGAATCAAAGGAGGAAAGCTTTATTGTAGCACACAGCTTATAGAGATTAAGGTTTATAGTAGACTGGCTCCAAGGCAGGGTGGCATGGCAGAGGAGAAACAATTTGTGACAGGCATAAGGCAGAAGGCATTGATGCAGCAAGCAGAAAAGTAGCAAAGCAACAATCAGTGACAACAAACCTCTTTCTGTCCCTTATAATTTATCTACTATAGATGCCCTTCGGGAGGGCAGAACTCATCCAGAGTGGATCTTCCCATTATCCCCACCCAGATCTATGCCAATCGAGTCAGCAGACTAATTTAGTAATCACACAACCTTGATCCCAGCATCACACACTAGATCCAGCCACATCTCAAAAGCCCCACCTATGATTGCATAAAATATTGGGGGAGGATAGTGAAACGCAAACCACAACACTATATCAACTATTTTGATATAACAATACAAAACTCACTAACACAAGGGAACTTTAAACGTATTTCCACATGGAAAAGTAGGTGGACGACTTTTTAAAGAGGAATCTCTGAAGAACAGCTTATGTAGATCCTCATGAAAGCTGGTACACTTGAGATGAATCTGATCTAGGGTCGGGTCTTTGAACACAGATTCTAGAATGATGATGACATTAGATTTGGTATTAAGCAAGGCAAATGAAAACTAGATGTAAGAAACCCACAGAAAGAAAAGCAGGAGCAGGGTATGAAAGCAAAATGAAGACTTATGATGGCAAAGGGTTCTCAAACAGTGGTGACTGTGCTCCTGCCCAAACATTTAGAAGGGTGAGACCTCAAGCTGCCACTATAGCTCTGTCTCATCAACCCTACTACACTGCATAAATAACGACTTTGAAAGCGTCACTCAATTGTGAGATATACAATGTAAAGAATGGTAATGGTTCTTACACACTGTCCAACAGGGATGAGTGTAGTGTCCTCTAGGGGCAAATGCAATGATTGGGAAAAACTGTTCACCAGAGAGATACCAACATGAGAAGACAGCATTATAGGAATTAAAATATAGTCAAAGAGATAAATCACAATGGGGATTTTTAGATTAAAGTAGAAGTAGGTAGAGCTAAAGGAAGTCCTGCTAGAAAGGGTATAGACTGAACAACATCCAGGTAGGTTTGGAAAGATTCCTGTGGGAGGTGTAGGTAGAGATTCAGAAGGCAGAGTGAGGGGTCATTTCTGGCTACAGGATGAAGGAAGAATTTGCAAGGGAGGCATAACAAAAGCTTGGAGAAATAGAGCCTGACCATGTATTGAAGGATGGAGGGGACTCTGGACTTACATAAAATGGTCATTACCAGCCCATGTATGGGTGTTGCATAACAAAACACAGATGATACCAGGACATTTTTTTTACCTGGACGTTGAGACCAGACCAGAGTGCAGTGGCACCTAAGCAAGAGCAGGGTCAAGAATAGCCAGGCTTCCTAGAGTCACAGAGATGACAGTCAAATGTCTCCCTGCATGGAAGAAGAGCATTTGCCATCACCTGTGCTGCTGCTTTTGTGGATTAGACATTCATTGGATTCCCAAGATCTATATTAACTAAACAGAATAATTCACACAGCAGAGTCTAAACTGTTTAGCTTCCATGTCCAATGATGATTTTACTAAAATGGTGACAGTCAGGTCTCATTGCTGTAAGTCCTCTCACAGTTGTTCAGGCACGGGAGGATCCCTGGTGGCATAACAGCTTGGACAACTATACCTGACATCTGGAGAAGGGCAAGATTCTCCGTAGGGCACGCCTCACCTCTTGGTTCCTGAGAGTATAGATGAGGGGGTTCAGGGCAGGGCTTAACGTGGAGTACAGCACTCCAGACACTTTATTTCTCTGTGGGTTGTAACTGGAGGCCGGGCTGATGTAGGAACAGAACGCAGATGTGTATAACACTGAGACCACGAGGAGGTGAGAGGAGCAGGTAGAGAAGGCCTTCTGCCTCCCCTCAGCTGACCTCATTCGCAAGATGCTGGACACGATGAAGCCATAGGACAGCAGGGTGAGCAAGAAGTTGAGGTATCCATAGAAGGCATCAGCCAGGAGAGTCATGATGCTGTTCACATTTGTGGGGCTGCAAGACAGCAGCAGAAGTGGAGGAATCTCACAGAAAAAGTGAGTGATGACCCGGGGGCCACAGAATGACAGCTGTGTCATCAGACCAGTGTGGACAGAAGCATTCAAGGCACAGATGCCCCACACACCCATGGCCAGGGCCCTACATAGCCATGGGCTCATCCTGGAACTGTAGTGCAGAGGAAAGCAGATGGCCATGTAGCGGTCATAAGCCATGACCGTGAGCAGCAGGAGCTCTGATGTTAGTGACCAGATGAGGAAGAAGAGCTGGGTCATACATCCCTGGAAGGAGATGGTGTTTTCTGCAGACGCTAAGCCAACCAGCACCTTGGGAAGCACAGAGGAGATGCAGACAATATCCATGCTGGCCAAGTTGCACAGAAAAAAGTACATGGGGCTATGGAGACCATTGGTGAAGCTGACCAAAGCAATAACTACAGCATTACCTGTGAGAGCCACAGTGTAGAGGGACAGGAAGGAGGCAAACAGGAATAGTCTCAGCCCAGTGTGCTCTGAGAAACCCTCCAGCACAAATTCAGTCACCAGTGTCTGGTTGCAGTTTGCCATTTAGATGGAGCAGCCCCAGGTCACCCACTCCTGTTTGTAAATCTCTGAGAAGAGATTGCAGGTCTCAAATTTTAGAGTCAGCTTTCCATACAGGTATTTGTCTTAAAACTCCTCCTGTGGGAAGGGGAAAGAATGAACTTATTTCCTTCATGGGACCTAATTTGTCCCATACACTCCACCCAGCACACCTGCACAAACCACATGTCCTTCATTTACTTTTAATTGGCCATCTTCAAAATTTTCATCATGTAATTTGTGCTCTCAGGAGCATTTACACCTTTTTACCATTCTTCACATGTAAGCCTAATGGAACATCACTCACTCAAGATCTGCCTAGTCTTTCTCTGTTACCTGTCATTGGTATAGTCCTCAAAGGTGCCATGGAAACGTATGTGTGTCCCTCATCTATACACCAGGTGCTCTGTTGACAGTTCTTGGAACTGTTTTTGCTGTCTTGGTTCCTGGCTCCTCAGCCATTGCTGCTTTTCTGCTATTTGGAGTGGGAGCTCCAGAACCTTCTGGCAGGTATTCAAGTCATTTACAGGACAAGATCCAGAAAATTTATGAGGGAAACTTGAAAGAAGAAATTGACATGAACTACATTCATACAAAAGAAGAATTGGAACTCCTTGCAGCCAGACTCAGGGTCCGTGTTGCGCCGCACTCCGGGGTACACTCCACCAAGTTGCCTGGGTCTGGGAGGTCTTGGCTCCCACCCAGTAAGGCAGAGACTCCACCAGCACACTCCAGGAGTGCGCCCTCACTAGCTGTGCACCGGATCCAACTCTACCCAGTCCCGCAACTCAGCACAACCTTCCAGGGGAACACCCAGACAGCCTCCCAGGACACAGAAGTACTAAGACCAGACCAAACCAGGACCCCAGAGCTTCTCATCAGGGACTGGCCAGCACAGCAGCAGGGCCTTGGAGAGCTTGGGCTCTGCCCGCCAGAGCACAGGGCTCGTGCGAGCTCCATTCTTCAGTGGAGGACCTGTGCGGCTGGTCTTAGAAGTTGCAGGCCCAAACAGCCAGGAGCAAGACACCAGCACTGTAGGCCTGGGACTCACCCAGGCTTGCCTGGCACTGCAGAGGCTCTGAGCTCCTTGTAGCCAGACTCACGGGCCAGGTGGCACCACACATCGGGGTATGCTCCACCTAGCTGCCTGGGTTTGGGAGGTCTCAGCCCCCACCCAGTATGGCAGAGGCTCCACCAGCACACTCCAGGAGTGTGCCGTCACTAGCTGCACAGAGGATCCAGCACTACCCAGTCCCACAACTAAGCTCCACCCACAAGGGGAAAGCCCGGTCAGCCTCACAGTACACAGAGCCACACAGGTTCCAGAAGAAAACAGCAAAATGAAAGACCAAGAGGTAATCTCAATCCCCCAGCCCACTGAGAACAAACCCAAGAGACACTGAGGTGAAAGACACTGGCAGTCACACAACTGAACTTTCTGAAATGATGGCAAATTCAGTAAAGAAACAGCTTGATGAAGCTATAGAGAAACTCAAATCAGAAATAATCTCTCAGCTAAAAAATGAAATGACAATCATTATTAAAGAAATGTTGTGTGTATCTAAAGAAGAGCAAGATAAAAAAATAGAAGAACTTAAGAAAATGATCAAAACTTTGAATGAACAACATAAGATACAAACAGAATGCATGAAATAGATTCAAAGGGAAATGCAGGAAATGAAAAACTCCATGGAAAGTTTGAAAAATCGCTTAAACGAAGTTGAAGACAGAATCTCAGATCTTGAAGACAGCATGGGAGATCATGGCCACAAAAGAAAAGATCTCCTAAAAATAGTAAGGAACCAAGAAACAACAATTCAACAGATGCAAGACGGGGTCAAAACAAATAAGATTAATAGGCATAAATGAAAAAGCAGGGGTCAATACTAAAGACCTGTGAAGACTATTCACAGAAATAATAGCAGAAAACTTTCCAAACATGGGAAGAGAATCTGAAATACAGGTAACTGAGGCACACAGAACCCCAGTTAACCATAACCAAAATAAATCTTCATCCAGACATACAACAATACGGTATCAGAAATATATCACAAGAACAAAATACTAAAAGCTGTCAGACAAAAGAAACAGATCATCTATGAAGGAAAACCTATCAGAATCATGGCAGACTTCACAACACAAACCTTTAAGTTAAGAAGAGCTTGGAGTGAAGGATTTCAAATCCTGAAAGAAAAGAACTTTCAACCCAGATTGATGTACCCTGCAAAACTATCCTTAAAATTTGATGGAGATATAAGATACTTTCATGACAAAGAACAACGGAAGTAATTTATGGCCACCAAACCAACACTACAAAGAGTACTGAAAGACACTCTAGAAAGAGACAAAGATAGCCACAATTTTAAGAACAACAACCAAAGGAAACCACTAAGCAGGGCAAATAATTAAACAGAAAATGTAGAAAACCAACAACAGAAAGATATCATGACAGGGATGAGCCGGTACATATCAGTTCTATCAATCAATGTAAATGGTCTCAACTCACCAATAAAAAGAAATACACTAGCAGAGTGGGTTAAGAAACAAAATGCTACAATATGCTCTGTACAAGAAACACATTTCACTCAAAAGGAAATTCACAGACTAAAAATCAAAGGCTGGGAAACAATACTCCATGCAACAGGAACCCAGAAAAAAGCAGGGCTAGCTATTATGTTTGCAGACAATGCAAAATTCAAACTGAGAATGATCAAAAGAGATAAAGAAGGTCACTACATACTTGTGAGGGGAAAACTTCAAGAGGAACAGATTACAACCATAAATATATATGCACCGAATATGGGAGCACCCAACTATGCAAGACAATTCTTAATAGACATGAAAAACTAAATAAATAATAATACAGTTATAACAGGGGACCTTAACACCCCACTGTCACAGAGAGACAGATCAACCAAACAAAAAATCAGCAAAGAAATAACAGAACTGAATCAAACTTGTGAACAAATGGACCAAGTAGATGCGCACTGAGTATTCCACCCATCAACATCAGACTACACATTCTTCTCAGCTGCACATGGATCATTCTCTAAAATAGATCATATACTGGCCCACGAAACATGCTTAAGTAAATGCAGAGGAACTGAAATAATTCCATGCATATTATCTGACCATAGCTCAGTAAAATTGGAAATGAGTGACAAAATACCTACAATAACTGTGTAAGCACAAAGAAATGAAATAATACTCTCCTAAATAACCAATCTGTCACAGAAGAAGTTAAAGAAGAAATTAAACAATACCTAAAATTGAATGAAAATGCAAATACAAATTACTGGAACCTGTGGGACACAATGAAAGCAGCCCTCAGAGGGAAATTTGTAGCACTAAACTCCCACATCAGAAAAATGGAAAGAACACACATAAACAACCTAATGCTGCACCTCAAACTTCTAGAAAAAGTAGAGCAAGTCAAGTTCAAAGCCCAAAGAAGGGAGGAAATTATCAAGACTAGAGCAGAAATTAATGCAATTGAAACTAAGAAAACAATACAAAGAATTAATGAATCGAAGAGTTACTTCTTTGAAAGAGTAAATAAAATTGATAAACTCCTAGCCAACCTTATCAAAAAGAGGAAAGAAAAAACTCAGATTCATGCAATTAGAAATGAAGACAGTAAAATCACTACAGACCTGGTGGAAATACAGAAGATCATCAACACCTACTTCGAAAACCTTTACTCACATAGATTCAATAACACAGAAGAAAAGGACAGAATCCTAGAAACCTATGAATTACCAAAGCTGAATCAAGAAGGTGTAAAGCTGATGAATAACCCACATTCAGCTAATGAAATTGAAAGTGTAATTAGGCCCCTACTAGCAAAGAAAAGCCCAGGCCTTGATGGATTCACCGTTGAATTCCACAAGAAATTTAGGGAAGACCTAATGCCAACACTCTTCAAACTCTTCAATGAAATTGAAAGGGAAGTAAGTCTCCCTAACTCATTCCTGGAAACAAGTATTACCCTAATACCAAAACCAGAGAAAGAACCAACCAAAAAAGAAAATTACAGGCCAATCTCCCTAAAGAAGAAAGAATTTCTGAACCTGGGAGTATATGAGAAACTGATCCAGTTCTGTGCCACTGACAAGTTCAGTGGTGGATACATTGTGTCAGCTTGAGAAGTCTGGAAGTTTAGCTAAGTAACTCAGCAGTTCTATATCCTGAGCTGTAGAGGACATACCCTTATCTCTAGGATATTGTCCGCTCTGTCAATCCTAGAAGTTTAGAAGTTTAACTAAGTTACTCAGTAAAGGGCCAAGGTCCTCACTTTTTAAATATCCTAAGCACGTGCAAGAGTAGGTGGTAGACATGGTGTGACAGGTAGCCTGCATATAATATAAGAGAGAAAAGGGCACTTGCTTACTCTTTTCTTTCTCTTGTTGCTTTTTCTGTCTGCTGCCATCTTGAAATGTTGCCCCTGTACCATGCCAACCTGTCTTGGAGCCAGGTGATTGTGGACTGAAAACTCCACAAACTGTGAGCTAAATAAATCTATCCTTCTCAGCAATGAGAGAAAAGTAGCTAAGATGATGAGCTAGGCGCCAACTACCCAAAGGATATGTTTGATTTCCATGGCTGGTCTGAACACTCCTACTATGAAGCACTAGCCCAGACCCAGAAGATTGAGATGGACAAATTAGAAAAGACCAAAGAGGACTGAATTAAAACTGAGTTTGTGATGGGTACCAAGAAAGGCACCACAAAAATGCCATGGCCACCACTACTACCACTGCCAGCACAGCTGTTGCAGATGCCCAAAAGAGAAAGAGCAAGTGGAACTCCAACATCCCAGTGACAACAGTTGCACAACCCACTATTCTCATCACCACAGCCACCCTGACACCTGACATCACAGTTACCACAAGTGCCAGCGGCTCCAACATCACTGTCATCTCTGCTGCAGGCACCAGCATAAAGACACCCAAGCAGTGACTGGGGGTTGCGTCAAGACTCAGCAGGGCTATGCAGCCCAGGGACTGCTGCCCACTTGGAGGCACCACTCTGTACATTTCAGGACTCAGCTATGCTCCCCAAGTGTGACCTAAGAGGAGCCTCTATGTGGCACTCCCACCAAAAGGACATCATAGAAGAGGCACAGGTTGCATTGGGCAATCTGTCCACACACCAATTGGGAGCACTGCCCATTATAAGTGCTGTGCTCTTGCATCCTGCCCTCTTGGTGCACTGGCCTCTCTCACTTTTCAGGCAAACATGAAACTCAAGTGGCCACTCCACCTCTTCAGCTGGAATTATCACCTCTGGATTGACTATAGGGTGCAGAGTCCTGTATTATGCTCAGAGGCATGGCTCAGGAAAGCACCCTGATCAATCCCACCATATGCTGCTTGTAAGGGGAGGGGGAAGCCGATGGATGGAGTGATGCACCTTGTTTCTGCTCTGTGCTCCCATGATCTGGAAACCAGATCTCCAGGTCTCAGGCAAGAGCCGAGGCCTCTGCTCACTTAGGTGCCGTTAAGCACTCTCCAGACTGCTTCTTACACATGCCCACAATTTTGAAATCAGGCCAGGTACCAGAAGGCCTAGGATGAGATCCCCAACTCACACAGGGAGCGAGGCAGTGTGGGCACCTGGCCAAGGCTGTCCAGTCCCTCATTGCCCAGTGAATGCAGCCTGAAAGATCTTCCTGCTCTGATCAGGCAGCAGCTCACTGTTTATTTGAAAACTCCACTTTTGGGAGGGCTTCTGCAACCCCACCCTTCCTCTGTTGCTATCTCTGCCTGGCAGCAGCCTCTGGGCAGCATCAATGGCCAGTGGAGTCCTCTTGGTCCAAACAGCTTTCCCACCACTGCCAGCCGGTCTGGCGGGGATAGTCTGCCTTTTGTGCTCTTTGGCAGCTCCCTGTCCACTGCAGTGAAAGGGCTGAAGATCAGAGAAGGAAGCTGGGCTATGAAGAGCTCTATTACTTCTATTGGGCCAGGAAGGACTTAGAAAGATTATCCTGAAATTGTGCCTGGAACTGTTGCATGACCCAATGAGTGGAACAGGCTATCCCTAACATCTCCTAACTAATAGTTGAATCTCACTTTTTAAAAAAATGTAGGCCCAGTCTCAGCCAAGTGCACATAGATTGGCTGACACCAGTTCTTTAGGGTCTGCAAGTCGTGTGAATTGTAGGAAGTACACGCAAACTGCCTAGTATCAGTCCTGAATATCCACTGGTTTGTTGGGTCACAGTTGCCAGCCCTGACCACTGACTGAGATGGGTTTGTTTGGACATTACACATCACTATGCCACCATAGTCACCAGACCATATGCCCATCTGCAGAGAACATGGCGGGTCACTTGGAACCAGACTTCAACTAAGACTTTAAGGAAACTGTGAAGATTCATGGACTCTGTGCCATAGAGGTTTCCAAGGCATTATAACTGCCACCATCCCTTGGAAAATTCCCACCAGTTCTTGCTAGTGGCAAAAGAATTCCAATCACACCCTGGAAGGAGTGGTAGAGATTGTGGACTCCAGCAGTTGGGCACACATAACCAGTGGAATATGTAGAGCCCTCCCACACCAGCCAATTCCATCTCCAGTAGAATCTCCAGCTAGTGTGTGAAAGCAGTTGTAGACCCCTGAGCATGGCCTTCACTCAGTGGTCTCTTACGTGCCAGTAACCTGCTTGCTGGTTTCACCACCATATCTGGTGAGGAAGATGGGAAGAGTTCCTAACCTAACAACAGAATCAGTTTCAGACTCTTCTTGCATGACTGCAAGCTGGTGAAATGAAGTCCTGAAGCTAAGTAGCTTCAGTTTTGCAGTAGAAATGATAGGGGGCGTTACTGGTGTGGTTGCATGTAAGCATGCTGCAATTGATGCAAGAAGGAAATAGTGTGAAATTTGAAGCTATCTGGCAAAAAGGTTATGTGAAAATTACATAAACATTTTCTTGTTGGAATACTGAAACTGAATTCCCATTGCATATTTTCTGGGTTTTGGATTTTTTTGTCAATTAATGTTTTATTTTTTTTACACACATCAGTGTTTCACAGAAAAAATGATTAACTCCTTAATGTTAAACTGTACTTAGTTTTATGTCGTCTGATTTTTTTCAGTGTTGAAACCTAAATTTTTACACAATTACAGCCAGTATACATAATTTACATTCTAATTAATATTTTTTTATTTAAGCAAAGAAAAAAAGACATATATAACAAAGACAACAAGCAAAAGAGACAAACAAATGAGTAAATGCACAACAGTAACATTGCAGGTTTACAAAACCAGATGATAGAAAATTGACAATGGTTGCAATATTGTGTATCGTTATCTTTAAAATGGTTACTTACATTAAGATATATAGACATGTAAAATTGATCTAATCACATGAGTATTAATTGTTCTTTCTCAATAATGAATACATTCAGCAGTGTGTTCATTTTAGTTATCTTACATACACATATATACAGGTTTATATCTTTTCCTTTTGACTTTTCTCTTTCTGCCTTTTCCCTTCTCAATTACTTCTGCTCTTCAAGCTGTTTTATACCCTTACATAGTATTTATTATAGATTTTGAATCATATATACTTTACCATTTCTTGCACTAGGGAGACAATACAGTATTTACACATGTGGGTTTGATTTATCTGACTTATGAGGATGGTCTCAAGTTGTGACCATTTACTTACAAAAGTCTCAAGGCAATCTTTCTTAATAGCTGAGTAGTATTCCATTGTATAAAAATACCACATCTTTTTCATCCATTCTTTGATTGATGGGCACTTGGCTTGTTTCCAAAATCTGGCTATTACAAATTGGGTTGATATAAACATGGATGCACAGATATCACTGTGGTATGATGTTTTCAGTTCTTCTGGGAAAATACCCAGAAGTGGGATAGCTGGGTTGAATGGGATCTCCAATCCTAGCTTCTTGAGGAATCTCCACACTGCCTTCCATAGTGGTAGCACCAGTATACACTCCCACCAACAGTGGAGAAGAGTTCCTTTTTCCCCACAGCCCCTCCAGCATTTGTTGTTGCTTGATTTTTTAATCTTGGCATTCTTTCTGGAGTGAGATGGAATCTCAGTGTTGTTTTAATTTGCATTTCCCGAATGACCATTGATGTTGAACATTTTTTCATATATTTATTTGTCATTTGGATTTCTTTCTCTGAGAAGTGTGTATTCATCTCAGATGCCCATTTTTGGATTGGGTCCTTGAATGTTAGGAGCCTGATTTCTTTTAATTCTTTGTATGTTTTAGATAGAAGTCCTTTGTCTGACGGACAATTGACTAAGATATTTTCCCAGTTCATGGGTTTTCTTTTCACTCTGTTGGAAATTTCATTTGACATGCAAAAACTTTTTAGTGAGATGAGATCCCAGTTGTTGATTCTGGGAACTGTTTCCCGTGCAATTTGATTTTTGTTCATGAACTCTCTGCCTACTCCTATGTCATCAAGATTTTTACCTACTCTGTCTTCTAGTAAGTTTAGTGTCTCTGTTTTTATATTCCAATCTTGGTTCCGTTTTGACTTTATTTTAGTGCATGGTGATAGACATGGATCTACTTCTAGTTTACAGCGTATAGAAAGCCAGTTTTTCCAGCACCATTTGTTAAAGAGGCTGTCTTTCTTCCAATGTACATATTTGGCCCCTTTGTCAAAGATGAGGTGGCTAAGTGTTTTTGTAGTTGTGGTTGTATTTTCTAATCTACTCCATTGATCTTTGGGTCTGTTTTGATTCCAGTACCATGCTGATTTTATCACAGTAGCTTTGTAGTATGGCTTCAAGTCGGGGATTGTGATGCCTCCTGCCTTCCCTTTGTTGCCCATAATTGCCTTTGCTATTCTAGGTCTTTTCTGGTTCCAGATGAATTTCAGGAATGCTTTCTCTAGTTCTGTGAGGTAGGCAAATGATATTTTGATTGGGATTGCTTTGAATCTGTATAATAATTTTGGGAGAATGGCCACTTTCACGATGTTTGTTCTTCCTACCCGTGAACAGGGAATATCTTTCCATTTTCTGAAATCTTCTTAGATTTCCTTCTTTAGAGTAATGTAATTTTCACTGTATAGATCCTTCACTTCCCTTGTTAGATTGATTCCTAAGTATTTCATTTTTTTGATCTTATAATGAAGGGTGTGGTTTCCCTTATTTCTCTCTCAGTGACTCTGTTGTTTGTGTACAGGAATGCTATTGATTTTTGAGTATTCACCTTGTATCCAGCTACACTATTAACTTTGGTTATTACTTCTAGAAGTCTTCTAATGGATTTTTGGGTGTCTTCTATGTAAAGTATCATATCGACTGCAAATAATGATAGTTTCACTTCTTCCTTTCCTATCCTTATTCCCTTTATTTCTTTCTCTTGTCTTATTGCTCTGGCTAATATTTCCAGGATTATATTGAATAGGAGTAGTGATAATGGACATCCTTGTCTTATTCCTGATTTTAGGTTGAAAGTTTTCAGTTTTTGTGCATTTAGTAAGATGTCGGGTGTTGGTTTATGATATATGGCTTTTATCAGGTTGAGGTAGAGATCATCTATTCCGATTTTCTGTAGGGTTTTGATCATGAATGAGTGTTGGATTTTGTCGAAAGCTTTTTCTGTATTTATTGAGATGATCATGTGGTTCTTGTCCTTGGCCCTGTTGATGTGATGTATTACATGTCTTGATTCCCATATGTTGAACCATCCCTGCATTCCTGGGATGAATCCCACTTGATCATGGTGTATAATCTTTCTGATAACTTGCTGTATTCTATTTGCCAGTATTTTATTTAGAATTTTTGCATCTATGTTCATCAGGGAGATTGGCCTGTAATTTTCTTTTTTGGTTGGGTCTTTCTCTGGTTTTGGTATTAGGGTAATACTTGTTTCCAGGAATGTGTTAGGGAGACTAGCTTCCCTTTTGATTTCATTGAAGAGTTTGAGGAGTGTTGGCATTAAGTCTTCCCTAAATTTCTTGTAGAATTCAGTGGTGAATCCATCAGGGCCCGGGCTTTTCTTTGTTAGTAGCGTCTTAATTACATTTTCAATTTCATAAGCTGATATTGGGTTATACAGCAGCTTTACATCTTCTTGATTCAGCTTTGGTAATTCATAGGTTTCTAGGAATCTGTCTATTTCTTCTGTGGTATCAAATCTATGTGAGTAAAGGTTTTCGAAGTAGGTGTTGATGATCTTCTGTGTTTCCACAGGGTCTGTAGTGATTTTACCATTTTTATTTCTTATTGCATGAATCTGAGTTTTTTCTTTCCTCTTTTTGATAAGGTTGGCTAGGGGTTTATCAATTTTATTGAATCTTTCAAAGAACTAACTCTTCAATTCATTAATTCTTTGTATTGTTTTCTTAGTTTCAATTGCATTAATTTCTGCTCTAATCTTAATAATTTCCTCCCTTCTTTGGGCTTTGGACTTGACTTGCTCTGCTTTTTTCTAGAAGTTTGAGGTGCAGTATTAGGTTGTTTACGTGTGTTCTTTCCATTTTTCTGATGTGGAAGTTTAGTGCTATAAATTTCCCTCTGAGGACTGCTTTCATTGTATCCCACAGGTTCCAGTAATTTGTATTTGCATTTTCATTCAATTGTAGATATTGTTTAATTTCTTCTTTAACTTCTTCTGTGACCCATTGGTTATTTAGGAGAGTATTATTTAATTTCCATGTGTTTATGTGTTTATTATAGGTTTTTTTTGTCATTCATTTCCAATTTTACTGAGCTATTGTCAGATAATATGCATGGAATTATTTCAGTTTGTTTGCATTTACTTAAGCTTGTTTTGTGGACCAGTATATGATCTATTTTAGAGAATGACCCATGTGCAGCTGAGAAGAATGTGTATTCTGATGTTGATGGGTGGAATACTCGGTATACATCTACTAGGTCCATTTGTTCACAAGCTTGATTCAGTTCTGCTATTTCT
>RJWM01042171.1:0-14506 GCA_004363535.1 Dasyprocta punctata | reverse complement strand
TCGCACTTGCCAGGCAGGCACTTGTCCACATGGTGTCTTACATGAGAAACCCAAAGTATAGACAAAGAGCAAAATAAAACATGGATGCTAGAGAACAGGGAGACAGACTTTGTGGAGATGGAGGGAGACCTGGGGGTGCAGGGAGATGGGAAGGAGGGAGGGGAAGTAAAAAGGGAGCACGATTATATCTATCACCCCATGATGAATATGTTTATTATATATTGTCAATATACACTAAGAAAAAGTGTAATTTTTTTGAAAATATATAATCTTCAATATTAATAAAATATCAACCAGTAATTTGCCCAAACTGCTGATTTTACCTGGAGTCTTACTGCAGGAAAGAAAAAGGGACTAGAAGAAGGATTGAAGATTTGAGATATGATAAACAATACAATACTAGTTTCTGGGTAAAACAGACAAAAAAGATAGTAACAAACCGGGGAAACTTTAGTGTCTGAAAATTCCAAAGGGCTGAAAACAACACAAGTAACACACTCGGCCGCGCAGGGAGAGCAGAGCAGAGTAAGAAGGTCCAACATATGTACTAGGGCAGAGAAAAAGGAGAGGCAAGAGCCCATGAGGCAATGAAAAGTGGCCTTCCAAATGCCGAAGATTAAAACTAGACCCAATTATCTCACCATGCACTAAATTAAAAATGAATCAAAGATCTAAATATTAAAACAGAAACACTTAATCTGCTGGAAGATGCAATAGGTAAAACTTTCGAAGACATAGGTGGAGGCCAAAACTTTATGAACAAAACCCTGCTAGCACAGGAAATACTACAAAGAATCAACAACTGGAATCATATCAAATTAAAAAGCTTTTGCACAGCAAAAGAAACTATCAACAGAGTAAAGAAACAACTCATAGAATGGAAAAATATGGTAACAGCTACTCCTCAGACAACAAACTAACATCTAAAATATATAAAGAACTCAAAAATATATCAAGAACTCAAAAATCAGACTCCCCCAAACTTAAAGACCCAGTCCAAAAATGGGCATCAGACATAAATAGACATTTCTCAAATGAAGACATAGAAACAGGAAATAAATATATGAAAAAGTATTCAATATCACTCGTCATTCAAGAAGTGCAAATTAAAACAATGCTGAGATTCCATCTCACTCCAAAAAGAAGGGCTATTAGCAGGAAATCACCCAATAACAGACTCTGGCGAGGCTGTCAGGAAAACTTCGCTACTGTTGGTAGGAGTGTAAATTAGTAAAACCAATATGGAAATTGGTATGGAGATTCCTCAAAAAACTAAAACTAGAGGTTCCATTTGACCCAGCTGTTCGCCTCCTACATATCTTCCCAAAAGAGTTAAAGGCCTCATACCACAATAATTTATGCATACTCGTGTTTATAGCAGCATAGTTTATGATCCTGTGTCTTGGAAACAGCCCAGATGCTCATCAACAGAGGAATGGATAAAGAAAATGTGAAATTTCTATACAATGCAGTACTACTCTGCCATAAAGAAGGATAACTGTCAGGTCTCTGAACTAGACCCCCGCCCAACTAGGAGAGAAAAAACTCCCCCAAACAGATGTGTTATTCACACCTAGGGGGCCAGGGCGTTCAACAGGCAGCCGGCAGCTGCCCCACACAGCTCAAGCTGCAAAAACCACAAGAGATGCGCTGAGCCTGCCAGCACCCCGGTCCCCGTTCATCACCTGGCCTTAGACCCCCTACTCAGAGACCCAAAATTTTGCACCTCCCTGAGCAATACCTCCCTCCCTACCTAAACTCCCCCATAAAGACATGCTCTCATCCCTCGCTCGGGGCCAACCGTCTTTTTGCCCTTGGCCCAACCGCACCGGCTTGGCAATAAAGTCTTCACATGTTGCTTCAGCTTTGCGTGCCTCGGTGGTCCCAGATGCACCTCGGTTTAGCCTAACAATAATCTTGAGACATTTTTAGGTAAATGGACACACCTTGAGACCATAATCTTAAGTGAAATAAACTGGACACACAAGTTTAAATATTGCATTGTTAGCCGGGCGTGGTGGCGCATGCCTTTAATCCCAGCACTCGGGAGGCTGAGGTAGGAGAAGCATTGTAAGTTCGAGGCCAGCTTGGGTTGCAATGCGAGCGCAAGGCAGGCCTGCTTCAAAAAACCAGGGCTGGGAGTTTGGCTCGATGGCTTAAGCGCCTGCCCTGGCAGGTGCGAGGTTGTGAGTTCAAACCCTGGTGCTGCAAAAAATAAATAAATAAATATTGCATTGTTTCTCTGGTATGAGCAGCCCAGAGAGAAATGAGGAGCATAACGGAGGAGAGACACTGGAAGTAGGAAGAGTGTGTTCAAATGGGAAGGGGACAAGGGAGGGGGAAGGGAGGGGGGAAGGAAAGAAAGGGAAAAGAAAAAAAAGAAGAGAAGAAAAAAATGGAAACAAAGCTTGTATGAATGGAGAGGGAAAGGGCTGAAGAGGAGAGGGAGTGGGGAAAAAAGAATCAGGATAAGCATAGGCACGAATTCCCTATGACAAATGTGATTAATATGTATGATAGTACATGCTAATAAAAAATATAAAGCTAAAAAAAATCAACAGAAGAGGCGATGGCTGCAAGGATGAATAACAATGCCCACTTACAGAGCACCATCAAGCGCTCTAGCTGCGCGCACTTGCAGTATTTCGTCCTTACCGCAATCCTGAGAGGGAAGCAGACTGACCAGCCTCGCCGAAGGAGAGGCAGCAGAGTGAAGAGCTCGCTCAGTACCACTCAGAGGAAGAGATGCTCTTCCACCCGAGGCCGGGCCACAGAGGTCCAAGCGGGACCCGTGACAGCAGTCTCCACTTCCGCTCTGCCTGCCCACCAACGGAACGGGCTGCAGACACTCACAGAGGTGCAGGGCTCGCTTCTGACTTTGCTGAGTCCAAAATCAATGAGGATGGAAAACCAAGACTTACAAAGACTGCAAACGTCGATGTGCTTAGTAAACGCAGGAACAGCGACATGCCCCCGATGCTAACCAGAGAAAGACTGTGGAAAATAAGGCAGCAGCAGTGCTGAGATCTGCAAACTCATATCCGACACCCAGATATCGCTGGTGTTCCCAAGCAAGCCTTGGACTCTCCCCTCACTAAAACAGGAACATTCAGCAACGTCACGAGGCAATGGTTCTTGCCAAACCAAGTACAGTGTTGGTAATGCCTGTCTTTGATATTTTATTGAATTTTGCCTTTAGAGTTTATAAAAAAGTGCAGAAAAACAGAAAAATGAGCATATGGATGTACCTGATCAAAATGAATTTGTTGATCAAAATCAATCAACTACATACTCAGTTATAGAGAAAAATGAACGAAGTCCAGCAGGCAACACTAGAAATACAGTTTTAGAAGACTCTCTTTAAACACTTTTTGGAGATTTTATTAATTCTTCAAAAGCAGTGTCCTTACTATTTGACTTTTAAGTGTTCAAGGGAAGAGTAAAATAGTATTTTTTTAATGCAGAATTCATGATCTGACAGGTAAAGATGATTTAAATGATCACCCCGGCAATGGCAAGGGCTCAAAGAATCTTCCTAAGTCACGGCTGAGAAAGTACAAAATAGGTATTATCGATTCTGACAACCAAGGGCTTTGGAAGTGGCTGTACCCTCTCACTCAGAAACTCTACCTTCAGAAACTTACCTTAAGGAAATAAATACACACGCAAAGCTTTCTCGGCCTAAGCACTCACCATAGCAGTATCTGTCACACTGAAATAACGAATACGAGGTAATGAAAGGAGAACTGGTAAGCCATGGTCCATTTACACAGCCGAGTGCTGCTCAGTCATCACGCCCTCCAGAGCACTGCTGAAACGTTAGCAGACGGCATGCTGCACACTAGCACTGGCTCCAAAGTAAACCATCCAGGAGGGCAGGGAGGCGGGCAAGAAATGAATCTGGCTCCAAACCAAGAAACGGATGGATGCATGGAGTTCACCACACGATTCCCAAATAACTCTGTAGTGTGTTTGAAATTTTCCACGGTAATATGAGACAATATATAGGGAATTTTTCAGTTAACAAAGAGGATACCAGGCAGGGGTGGTGGTGCATGCTCGTAATTCCCAGCCCCCTGGGAGGCTGAGGCAGAAGGACTGCAAGTTCAAGCCCAGCCTGGGCAGCTTAGTGACTTAGCGAGAGCCTGTCTCAGAATAAAAACAGTAAAACGGGCTGGGGATGTAGCACTCCTCATTTTCTAAACTAAAAGAGACCCTTTCAAAGGCCCCAGCCCTCACTCTCCCTGACTCAACCCAGGCTTTCTACCTCTCAAGATCATAATACTGTAGGCATTTCAACACAGACACACACACACACACACATACCCTTCCTTCCAAGCAGTAGCCTCCCTCTCAAAAAACAAGATGACACAATACAGAGCTGGCCTCCCTGCCTTGGAGCACTTGCCTCAGCAGCCACACTAATGCAGGAGGCCAAAGGGTTCACTTTAAAACAATCAATCACAGTCCAGTCGCCCCATTGCCCAGACAACCTTATTTCACACAGGACACTTCCTGCCTTAATGATACCTTTTCGCCTACAAGTTCAGTTAATACTCGTACATGACCCTACAATCCCCATCTCTGCCAGCAGCTCCCGCAACCCAGCCACGTTACTTCCCACCTCTGAGGAGACCCCTGTCCACCGTTATATTGGGGTCCTACAGATGACTCCTACTCCCCTCCCTCACACTAACAGTATTCCTCTCCCTACTGCTTCTGATACACGGTTCACAGATGAAAACACAACTAACAAACACTCAAGAAAAGACAAATATGCTATAATCAATGGTTCTAAGGTAATAGAAACAAACCCAGTGCCACCCAAAACATCTTCACAAGAAACAAAACTAATTTCCCTCACATGGGCAATTAACTAACTAAAGATAAAACCACTGACTCCAAATATACATTTAACATCCTTTACTCTCATACCACTTGACAAAAAAAAAAAGAGATCTAATTAACACTCAAGGGACCCCCATCACTAATAACACCTCTCATTCTCAAACTGCTAGAGACAACACAACTTCCAAAACAGATAACAATCACTCACTATAAGGGACAGCAAACATCACCAGGCTCCATCTCTCAGGATAATACCTTTGCAGACACACAGGCTGTATCGGGTAATATGCTATTTACCCCCAAGTCCTCATAATTTTGATGGGGCTGAGTTATTGGTTTGTTGTTGGTTTGTTGTCTGGCAATGCGAGTGCTGTGCCCGCCCAGGGGTGGAGCTGACATACAGTGTAAGGGAAGGCGGGTCTTCCTCTTGCGCTTGCTCTTCCACCTCTCTCTCACTCACCAGTGCGCCTTGCTGCTCGCGGCTGCCACAAAAGGCAGCCTTGCCCCGCCATGCTGACTTGGAGCCAACTAATGGACTGAAACTCCCAAGAAACTGTAAGAATAAACCTTTCCTTCCCTAACTTTGAGCGTCAGGTATTTTGTCTCGGCAATGAGCGAAAAGTAACCAAGACACAGGCCAAATTAGCTACACAACAGCCATCTCTCTCATCTTCTCCCCTTATCCCAAACACCTTGCCCTCACCTCAGTATTCACCTATGCAACCACAATTAATTCACAAACCCACTTATAGCCAAAACACTCAGAGATGAGTTTGCCAAAAATCAAAGCTCCTCCTCCCGGATCAACAAGCCTTAGACATCATCACTAACGTACGTAAGTGCTTTCATACAGACACTCAAGCCTTATATAAACTTCTAACTCCAGTCACTACTCATCCCTCTCTAAAAAAATATTATTCATCAGTCACTCACCCCTGTCATCTTTGTGCCAAAACCTCTCCTCAGAGACACTTGCCTGCTTCCTTCCCAACCCACCAACCTTGTGGACACACTCCAGATAAAAACTGATAGATTTTACACACATACTTCATTATAAGACCTGCACACCTCTGCCTCGCCCGTTCATAGCCCAGTGTTCTGTTATTCCTTTACTTCCTTGTCCTTTTTTACTGCTGGTTCTCACCTTCATTGTCATACTTCAGACAATGTCTCCCTACAACACCAAAACTCTCCAATTCCCCACTACAATTTGAAGTTCAAACACCTTACACTGCCTAAAATAAAGCCCTTAGTCTTACTGCCTCTTCCACTATTCCTGCTCATTCTCCTTCTGGGACACATGACTTTACCGACAGCCTACTCCACAACTTTGAACCTCACTATTCCTCTCTCCCACATACATCCCAACCTAAAATCCCAAATTAAAACCAAAATTCTCCAATACTACAACACACACAAGCAATAACCCCAGCTCAACCCCAGCCTCTCTCTACCCTTTCTATGAGCTCCCACAATGCCCCCACCTTCACCTCCGCTGTCTCCAAAACTGATGACAAAACCCTTACGATGATTAACTACATGGTCTGTCACTCTTCATTTCCTGGACTGTCAGCTTTGCCCCCCACACAAACATGAGACATAACAACAACAGCTAACAAAAAACAGTACTTCAGACATAGTCATCCAAAACACCGCCTTTCACCATACTCCTTAGACAAAACGTAGAGACGCCTTTTATGCCGGAGTGGGCCCTCCTCAGGCCTCAGATTCACTCGATGCCCAGCAGAGCCCCACTTCTGAGTGCTCTTGCCGACGTTGTCTCTCCCCCACAGGCCTGGACTCCCCACACCACAGCGCTCCGTTTCTTCTCTCCTTAAGCAAACACTCAATTCTCTCTCCAGCGACATTAACATCCCTGACAGGGTTTTTCTGTCTGGTCTTCCCTGAGGGGCGAGGCCCCCGCCCCCTCCCCGTGATGGGACTTCTCACACTACTCGCATTTTTACTTACAGTTCCCTGTGTTTTCAAACTTTTTTTTCCCTAAGATTTCTTCCATGCAGGATACAGACCTTCACGACCAGAGAGCTCCTCATCCTGGCTGAGACCCCCAGCACCAGCTTCTACGTGGGCCCAATTCATCATCCCGACAACTGCAACAGCCCCCACCACGACGTCCCTCCAGCAGGAAGCAGTATAAGATGAACGCTGCCCCCGTTCACCCATAAATCAAAAAAGATGGGAAATAACAGACTCTGCTAGCCTGGGGCTTAGCTATCTGTAACACAACACCTGACCAACTTGGTACCGGACCCAGAGAAACAACTTGGCTCTCCAAGAGTAACCTCTGTGTTCTCCATCTCAATCCAGAGATAAACCTGCCGCTCCCTTTTTGCCCATGTGCTGAGCCCTCTCCAATCCCGAGACTCCACAACCGCCCAAGCCTCCACCTCCAGGCCCCAGTAAGTCTTTCTGTCTCCAGTTTTACACAAGCAGACGCTTGTGTAAAACTGTTAATGTCATTTTGCCCACCTCCCAAACTCCTCCCCCAGCCAAAACTGATAAAAGTAGTCCCACTTCTTTGTTCTCGTTTGAGAGCCGCTGCACCCCTATCAAACTCTCCCGTGCCCACCCGCATTAAAGGCCTCTGTAATCCCTCCTCCCTTTCTCTGCACCGCTTCAGATTGAGTGCCAAAATACTCAATCATTTTCTAATTAACACAATGAAAGTGCCACATAAATTGTCTTTTACTGGTGGAGACATTATGGGTTCATAACCATTCCCTGGTTTTGAATTCATCAAAAAAACCCTTTAAACCTTCACCTGGAGGTCTATCACCAAATTTTGCTGGAAGATCACCAAATGTCTGAGATGCATTTTCAAAATTATATGCTAAAATGTCTGCTCCTATGGGTAGTAAGTTTAAGAATGCAAACAGCTGGACAGTCAAGCTGGTGCAGACATTTGGCCGACAACATAAGCATCCCCATGGAGAGCAGCATCTTGTTGGAAAGTCACCCGGAGGGCCGCTCCCGGGACACAGGCTTGCTGGCCTCGCTGCTGCTGGAGAAGCTCCTAGCCTGAGTTCATAACTGAATATCTTCCCCAACCTAACTCCTAACTTCTAAATGCATTCTGTATGTAAAACAAATTACAAAAGCCACTTTGAGGAAAGTTAAATTCAAATAGAAATGAACGCTCTAAAGTAGTGAGGGTGGCCCTTTGGGAGATGAGCACCCAAACTACACCCCAAAACCCAATTACTTATTGCAAATGCCAACACTGCAATTAAACCTGCATACTGAGGTTTTAGTTAGAAAAAACAACTCATATATTAACATCTTTTGTTTTAAAAGAAAAACAAGTGACATGTGCTGCAGGCCATAGGTTCACCACCACGGCTCTAACCTCTGAGGACAAAGCCGCACACAGAACTCCACCCCGGGTATCAGCCTGATTCCCCTCCTGGTCAGAGGGCCGAGCACACACCCTGTGGGCGTCCCTGCTGCTCCGTGACCCACTCAGCGCTGCACTGCGCAGCCTGCCAACTCCTTCCCGCCGCCTGCAGGTGGCAGCACAGCGCGCTCCCCGAGAGAGCCCTGGACTTGGTGCCTGTGGCATGAAGATGGTGTGTGCACCTGGGAGCCCCTCCGGCTGCGGACCCTGAGGACACACGGCTCGGCCACCCCTCAGGGTGCTGCAGTGCCCAGCACATAGCTCTGTAAACACACAGCGCGCTCACCTCCAGTAAACACAGCTGCTGCACTGTTCCCAAGTGAAACCCAAGCAAGAAAGGCATTTCTGAAATTACACAAGTGAACTCTAGCTGCAGAAACTACAGATTACATACAAAATACATAATAGGAGTCAGTAAGCACACAAACTCCTTTAAAAAGATCAACTTCTGAGCTGGGCGTGGTGGCGCACGCCTTTAATCCCAGCACTCGGGAGGCTGAGGTAGGCGGAGCGTTGTGAGTTCGAGGCCGGCTTGGGCTACAACATGAGCACAAGGCCAACCTGAGCTACACAGTGCGACCCTGCCTCAAAAAACCAGGGCTGGGAGTTTGGCTCAGTGCCTTAAGTGCCTGTCTGACAGGTGCGAGGTTGTGAGTTCAATCCCCGGTGCTGCAAAAAAAAAAAAAAAAAAAAAAAAAAAATCAACTTCTCCTGGAATCCCCGCACTCAGGAGGCTGAGGAAGGAGGATCACTGTGATTTGAGACCAGTCTGGGCTACATAGTGAGTTCGAGGCTAGTCTGAACTACATAGTGAGACTCTGTCTCGAAAGACCAAACAAAATAAAAACATCAACTTCTATAGTCTTACCTCAAGATCACAGTAATGGACAATTCCCCTTCTTTCCTAGTACCATTGCTAAAATACGACTTTGCAAACAGAAGGTGCATGTGTCACCCTTCTGCGCCGGCCCACTTACCCCGCAGCGGTGGCTCTGCGCACTAGCGCCTCCGTGGGCTCCGACAGGCGCGCGGGGAGCAGCAGCTCGGCAGGCTGCAGGCCGCTCACCCGAGTCTCCAGCTCCGAGCGGGGCGCCGCGTCCCGGAAACTGTCCAGCAGCACCTCCCCAGTGGCGGGCTGCACGGCCTGTGCATAAACACAAATGCGGAGTCACGGGAGGCTCACCCCATGCCCGCCCGCCCCCACAGGTTCTAGACCTCACGCCTGTGATGGGGTGACTGTGATGGGGTGATGGGGAGAAGTCCGCGAACGCTTCCACGCCTGCGCTTTTCTCCGGGACCGGAATAAACCTGCCACCTCCCCCACGGGGCTGCCTGATCATAGAGGCAGAACACAAACAACGGAAGCGTGTGCACTCCTAGGCCCCCGGCCAGTGGATTCGGTCACCCAGGCGGTAAGCAAGGTGGGAGGGCTCCAACCGCACCCCCAAGCGATCACCAAGGCCACCTCACTCGCCGTAGAGAGCTAACACATAAAAAGTACTTCTGCAAAAAACAAAATCAAATATAACAAACTTGGAATGAACCCCAAGGGGACAGGCTCTCCCTCGATGTAACCATGACAACTGACAGCCACCCCTGTACCCCAGGCCAAGAATAGCGAAAAAAGGAAACAAGCTTAAGGTCTGCAAGAGGTGAGAAAAGTTACCCAAGAAAGGTCTCGGGGCAGTGACAGCCCGGGCACTGGGACTGAAAGCCGTCAGGCCGACGCCCTGGCCACAGTCTCTATCCCGGGCACACGGGAGGAAGGAGAAACAGCCACGCCATGCCGGGGCCGGCTGACACCAGCACGTCCGACAGCAGCACACGGAGGACGGAGAGGACGCCCCGCCCGCAGCTCAGCAGGTCCTGCCCGGGCTCTATGCTGAAAAACCCGGGTGGGGGCAGCAGGAGAGGTGTGACGCTCACGGCAGCACTCTTGTCACAGCACAGGGAGGCCCACGGCACACACCCCAAAATGCCACAGGACACAGTGACCACAGACCCACAGCAACACGGGACAAGAAATCTCACGTGTAATGCGAATCAAAAGCAGCGGAGCTCAAAAGAACGCAGAGCCTGCTGGCGTCTGTGCGGGGGTACACCTCTGGGCGGACACGTGGCACATTCACAAAGCTTAAGGCGGCAAAGTCAGCGTGAAAGGAAAGGAAGCTGTCGTCTCACGAGCCTGGATTACCGTCCCCTGCGATCCCGGGACGGGACACGGGGACCACAGTCCTCACCAAGCCAGCCTGTGCACTTCCGCTTTATGCATTTTTCTATTTGGGTATTTCACAAATTTTGCAAATCCCTTTCTTTGTAGCTCAAGAAACTTCTAAGTTCTAGCCCTGGGTTTCCCTAGTGGCCACAGCTGTGGGTCGGGCACATTAAGACACAATGAAGTTTATGCCCCGATCCACATCCAAGCTTCTACAAAAGTCATCTACGGATGTTCAAATAGCAATGCGTCAGCCAGCCAAATGCTCCATTGTGGATTTCGCCAGAGAAATAGTCTGTGTCATTCTATCTTCAACATCCGTTACACTGTGACAGACAAGAGCTGATTCCATGCTTAAATTTTAAAAAACTATTACAGTAAAAGACACATTAATGCCCTCCAAAATCCTCGCCCTTGCTTTGAACACTTATTGAATTGGGGGGGTTACTGGGGATTGAATTCACGAGCTCGCGCTTGCCAGGCAGGTGCTTGTGCCACTGAGCTAAATCCCCGGCCTGCTTTGAACACCCTTAACCCATCATCCTTGCCGTTCTCTGCAGCAGCTCTGGAGTCCTCTTTGCTGAGTGTCTTTATGAAAGGCGATCGAAGTCTGGCTAACGCTGCTACCAGGTGCCATCTAGTGGAAAGGCAGCTCGTAACAACATGACCCTGTGTCCTCACCCTCTTCAGCCACCAAATCTGGCACCTGGTGACCCCTGGTTCTTCCCAGAGTCACAGTGACCATGAAAGGTAAATACTGTGTATTAATTCAGGACACTGAGGCAGCCAGGACAGCACAACTAAAGAGCCTCAGGAGAGAGGACTCCAGAGCTGCTGCAGAAAGTGGCCAAGACAGTGGGACAGGTGTGCTCAAAGCCAGGGGGAAGCTTTTGAGGGGATTCATGGTGACATCTCTTACTGTAATACGCTGATTTTAAATGTAAACAATCGCCACATCTGTCTATCCCACTTCCCACACAGGACATGGAGAAGCCCGGTCAGTCTGTGTAAAGCGAGTGCCCAGGCCCCAGGCACAGGGCAGATTGCAGGGGCTCTGTAAGAGGGCACCCTTCGCCTGAGTCTGGCTGCCAGCACCCCAGGATCCTCAGCAGTGTCTGGGAACGTGTGGCGCCCCCCGAAAGGAACAGCAGGGAGAATGGCACAGAGGGTAAAGGAAGGCAAGTGCCGCTTCGGCCGAGTCAGGGAGCAAGAGTGGGGTGCGGAGCTCAGAGAGAGGTGCGCCGGACCCGGGCTCAGGGCGTCACCAGCCCAAAGGTGGTCACTGAATCAGGGCCCAAGACATCAGAGGCAGGGCAAAAACGGCGTTCACTCTGCTGTCACCGCCCCACACTGCGGACCTTCGGCCTCGGGCAGCGGCTGTGTCTCAACACAGCAGGGTGCTGGGCCTGCCCTGCCCTGCAGACTGAGCTTCTGGTAACTGGGACGCGGCACCCTGCGGAAGCTGAAAGCAAGTAACCTGCTATCTGCCCAGGACGCAAGGGCTTCTCAAGGAACAAAAGCACCGCGAGCCATCGGACACCAGGGCATCGCCTGCTGCCTGCGAGGACTCACAGCAAGACTCAGGGCAGCGCCAAGCTGCGCAGGCTGCGGATGCCAGAAAGGGACCGTCGGGCAGGGAGGACCTCCGTTAATACCTCCCTGACTGCGGGTGTCACAAAAGGTGGGGGACAGCTCCCCACTTTTGCTTGGCTTCCAACAGCTCAGAGGAGTCTAATGCTCCCAAAGGGCCCAGCAATGTCCAGGACTCTGAGCAGTCCCAGTGATCTGAAAATGGGCACATTCACCCGTAAAGTCCAGAAGGCAAAATCAATTAAACTGCGATTTGTGAGTTCTACGTATCTGAAGGCTAAACGTGAATATTCCTAGTATTAATTCAGCGTGACACTTTCTGTCATCCAATTATCATTTCCCCTAGATTTTCTCTTCCTCCAACTCTACACCGGACAGTCCCATAACCCTTTGTGTCTAAGCGCAAACCCTGAGAAAAAATCTGGGAGCCTGAACTACTCACGCATGCCCTGGCTTAGCTTCCTCTTCTACAACCTGGACCTTAGCCACGTCTGTGGCTGTTACTGTGTCCATCTTCGGCCCTAAAATCCTCGTGTTCCAGGCAGCTGAATTAGTTAGAAATATTATACGCAGTCAGACAGGGCTAGGCCCTTACGGGAGCCAGCACAGAGGACCAAATGTCTTGTGACATTAGACGAGACAAACACCTCCCGCTTGTGGGCCAGATCTCAAAACAAAGGACCAAGCAAATACACCCACATCCTAAGGACTGACAGTCTAACTAGGTCTCTATCACCCTGAGGAAGCCAGGAGTCACCATCCCAACCCCCTACAGGAAGAGTCACTGCTCTTCAAGCATGCCCACTTGCTACGTGACTCACTTCCTCATTTGTTCCTGATTTAATCACTTACCTGAGCAATTAATCTTATTGGTTGACCACAGTTCTGTCCCACCTTATGCCCACCTTACAAGTTCTCACTTTTCCCCACCTTGGACCCGCCTCACCTCATGGTTTTATTCTATAAAAGTCCGTAGAAAAGACAGAGTTCTTGGCAACCTGCTCGGGACCCCTTCTCTCTCTGACAGCAGCTTTCTTTCTCTCAATAAATCTATTGTGCTCTTAACCTCTGTTGTTCCTAAAATTCATTCTTCAATTTTAGAGAACACAAACTCACACTGGGACATCTGGTAGGTTGGGAATTTCATTTCCCTAAATCACTAGGGCTCCATAACCAGAACAAAAAAATAACCAACCCAGCTGGATTTTACCAGAGCAAGGAGTGCCAAGCAGTGATCAGAGAAAACAACTAATGATCTAGCACGTAACATCACGGGGAAAAGTTTTCCAAGCACAGCTACTCGAAGGCACATGCCACCAGACAGCCTCGGTAGGAACCATTCCCGATCCTGTTTAGAGACCATGGACATCTGCTGTGCGCTTTTCATCTGCCAAGTACTTACCACGAGGCCAATGAAAGCGCTGCCCTTCCTCTTGTCCTTGACGCCTTCCTCGTCTTCACAGATGCACAGGAGATACCCGGTAGAAGTATCGGTCATTATCTCATCCATGCTGACCGCATCGTCCAGCTTGACCAGAGGATTCACATGTAACAGTGGTTAAAGACAGATGCACCACGGGCAGTCCCATTAACGCCGCCCCCTCCTTTAGGGCTGCGGGTCACTGTCCCAGTACTTCCCAGGGGACATTCGCTTTGCCAACTAGCTGTGGCCACAGGCCTGTGCTGTCTCGTCCCTGAGGTATAAGGTTCAGACGACAGTAAGCAAAGCCCTCGCAGCGGTGCAGGCACGGATCAGGAAGCAATATGGACTGCCCTCTGAGGTCCTGATCCCAGGACCTTGGAGGAGAAAGAGTAGGGCCCCTCCGGGACCCCCGCCCGGCCTGCGCGGCGCAGGCACGGATCAGGAAGCACTATGGACTGCCCTCTGGGGTCCTGATATCAGGACCTTGGAGGAGAACGAGTAGGACCCCTCGCGGGACCTGCTGTTTCGGAGGTCTGGCTGGATTAATAGCAACCAAGGAACATCACCCAACTTTTGTTTTGTAGATTTGGCCAGGCCTCTGGGCAGCAACCCAAGCATCTCTTTATAGCAGGCAATGTAGCAAGTATGGGGGATTCTCTTCTGTCTTGTCTTTTATTATTAATAAAATATTTAAAAAAAAAAAAAAAAAAAAAAAAAAAAAAAAAAAAAAAAAAAGCCCTCGCAGAGCTCACCAGACCCTGGGGAAGCCCCAGGATTGACTCGCTTCTTTATTCCAGTGATGCTGGCACCAGATGCTTAACATACCCTCTAATTAATTACACAAGTCAAAGCATAAACGTGCTAAAATAGTGTGCATTGATTTCTTCCTTTAAAGTGCCTAAAGTTCCCAGAAATTATAAGAGAATTTTCTTTTTTTTTTTTTTTTTTTAAGCAGCACTGGGGATTGAACTCACAACCTTGCGCCTGTCAGACAGGCGCTTAAGTCACTGAGCCA
>RJWM01042170.1:0-14509 GCA_004363535.1 Dasyprocta punctata | reverse complement strand
CAGCTGACTACACAGCGTAACTCATTGTTTGGTCTAGAAAAACTCAATCACATATCAAACCTCTGTTAGGTGCACATCTGCCATCCAGCATCAGGCTCATCTCCACGTCATCCGGGTCTGGTTCATTCAAAGCACTTTGCTTAGAATGTTTATTTAAGAATTTCTATGTTGCTGTGTTTGTCCACACATGGCTGGAGGTGCTTTACCTTTCCCTGAGGACCTGACAGAGGACACAGAGCTCCGCTACTGCAGCCGCTCATCTGCTGACTCAGGGGCATCACCCCTGTCATCCCCAAACTCTCTCTGCTTCCTGCCTCCCTCCCTGGGTCCTCCTCACCCTGCTCTTCACTAGGGACACTGTGGAGCCTGGACCACCTACTCCTGGCCACACTGCCCTGTGGTCATCATCAACAATGGGGAGAAATCATGCAGACACCCCCTCCAACAGCACATGCATGGGGGGGGAATATTGTCATTTCAAGCTTATACAAAGTGTAAGAAGATATAAAACAGTCATGTATGTCTAAGTACATTTTAATATAAAAAATTATAAGAGAAAGAATTTCAAGAACCATGAAGAGGATCTGCCTGAATTTGTGATCTCAGAACCACTGTGAAGCTGCAGAAGCTGTTTTGGCCTGGTGCAAGGATCAACCAACTCCATTCAGAGAGGTCCTGAGAGCCCAGAGCTGTGTGTCAAAGGGAGCAGTGGATGAGAGGCTTCTCCTGATGACAGTGCAGGGTCCACACTAGCAACCTGAGGCCTGATCACCCTCATTGCCCCCAGCTCCACTTATGCTGGTGCCACAGGGCTGGATATGATGGATACAACAGCAGCAAGAGCACAAGCATATTCTTCTCTGTTCCATTAGAAATGCAGATGAAAACCCGGCGTGGTGGCGCACGCCTTTAATCCCAGCACTCAGGAGGCTGAGGTAGGAGGAGCGTTGTGAGTTCGAGGCTGGCTTGGGCTACAAAGTGAGCACAAGCCCGGCCTGAGCTACATAGTGCGACCCTGCCTCAAAAAAACTAGGGCTGGGAGTTTGGCTCAGCAGCTTAAGCGCCTGTCTGGCAGGTGTGAGGCTGTGAGTTTAATCCCCGGTGCAACAAAAAAAAAAAAGAAGAAAAGAAAAAAAAAATGTAGATGAGTCAGTGTGTGTCTCATGGTGAGGATCTCTTACCCAGGTGCCTGTGTGGGGGGAGCTCCAGGACTCAGGCCCTGAGTAGGACACATGTGATTTAATAATTTCTCATTGTTCCATTTCCCCTTAGAATCATTATGAAGGTATGACCTCACAGAACATATTATGACTTGTAGATGTTAGATCCATAATTTATTGGTTTTATTACCTGTAATGAAAGGGCACAAAAACACTGAATAAGTTGATGTAGTTCCCAGATCTCACAGATGCAGACCTGAAGCACCCAGTGTGTGTTACTGTGCGGACACAGCTCTGCCCAGAGTGCAGGATAAACCTCCTGTCTACACCTTTTATTCTGCAGGTAGAGGAAACATTAAAATAAGTGCTGTGTTTTAGAGATCTGCCAAAAGCACAAACAAGTTTATATGTAAGGTGGTAGAGCAGGATGTGACCCACAGTTATGTCTGTTGAAGAGGAAACAGAGTAACCCGTTCCTACAGAACCACTTTCTCTGGCCAAACATCCTCCTCCATACTATGGATAGAATCCTATTTGGGGTAGAGTACTAAAATTACAACATAGATTATTGAGCTAGTAAAACATTGGCACATGTTTTCAAGGGAAAACGTGAAGGATACAGGGTACCAGGTCAAGCGTTGGAAAGGGGCAGACATGGACATTACAGTTGCAGGTCTCACACAGGGAGCCACATCCTGACCATAGAGGGCCTGGGCAGGAGAACAAGCTCCAGAGTTTTACACTTGAAAAAAGAACCTGAGATTTCACCCCACTCACATCCCCCCTGCTCACTCCCTGTCTGAATGGAGCACAAACACTGGTGCTTACCAAGTAGTGGGACGGTTCCCTCAAGCTTTGTGTAGTTCCCCTAGAGTAATCACTAGAGATTTCCCATCATGACAAAGCACACAGCCTCTGTGGTTCCTACACTGAAGAATAGGGGATCAAGGCCCTTGACTACTTATATCTGTTGTGCTCTGAACTGGATATGACAATGATATTTTGAGAATTCCTCACATTTTTCTTGAACGAAAGATCAAAGACTTCCATAAAAATTTTCTGGAATAAGGCAGCATGTGACCACTTTTTTTTGGACCAGAACTCATGTGCATCTTAATAGTGTGTGTCCTACCTCAGCCTCCATGAATGTGATGATCTTTGTTAGTCTTGGAAGCAAGGAATTCATTAAATGGACCTCATCTCTCCATCATTGGAGAAGAAAATCTTCATCAAGTTGATCATTTATCTAGAAGACATTCAAATTGGAGTAGAAATATGGAACAAAATAATTAAGCAGAGAAAGAAGTCAGCACAGTCTGGAACTGATTTCTAAGGATGATTAGACAAAGAAAATTGGGGCACAAAATGGGAAGGGTGGTACCTATGCATATTGACAGAAAACAGAAGTCTGAAGAGATAGAATCACAAGATCAAGACTAAGGTGAACTTGCAATTGAAATCCATTTTGACAAAACAAAGAAAATCAAGTGTATGTGTTGAGCCAGGCATGGTGTCACAACTCTGTAATTCTGACCCTAAGTAAGACGAGGCAGGAAGATCACCATATATCTGAGGCCAGCCGCTACCACCTAGTCATTTAAATGTCAACCTCATATCCTGCACTGTAAAATGACACTGTATTTCAGAAAATCAACCAACAAAGAAAGTGGATATACTATGATTAGCAAGTGTTCAGGTTGAATTTTAGAGATATTGTTATTGTGTCCATGGTATGCACAACACATAATTGTTCAAAAACAGAAAATTAACATCAGTTAAATATTTGATATATAGAAATAACCTCGGGAGAACAAGCGGAGAAGCTGAATCTAGACAGGCAATAACTCCCTCATTGTACCAAAAGGTCATTAGGGGAATGAAAGTCTAACACAGGTGGCCTCCTTCTCTTCTCAAATGATCAGAAAGTTCTCTGTAAGGAAGCACAAAACTCAAATCATTATTTCCAGTTTAAGCTGGATCTGATCAGGTGGCACTTGGATCACAGGATGTCCTAGAGCAGGAGGCAGCTTGACCTCTCCTGACAACAAAAATGACAGTGGAGGAAGCTCCTAAGCAACATGAATGGAACCAAAGGAGAGAGACCAGGGAGACACACAGGCAGCTGTCCTCAATTTGGTCTTGAGAACCAGCACCAGAACTTGAATGGCAAAAGAGTCAGACTGGGGCACAAGAAGACAGATGGGCCAGGAGGAATCCCTTCCTGCAGTCAGGAAGCTGAGGCCATCATTTGGCTGCCCCCACCATTTCCCTGAATTTAACTTCCCACTTATCACAGACTCAAACCCAACTAGAATTCAGAACAAGAGGTTCCTCTCAGCACCACGAAAGGAGCAGACGTGGCCTGACCTCAGTGTCCCCTTTATATAGGAAGTGTGCACCCCGTATGCAAATATATGCTCCAACACTGGACTGAAAATCACTTCACTGACTGTGGGAGCTCACAGCTCCATCCCCAGACAGGACCAGATCTCTCAGGAAAGCAGCAGTGTGGGGTAGAAGATGAGACTGCTGGGTCTTCTCCTTTGCCTGGTGACAGGTCCCCATGGTGAGTGTCGCCGTTGTGGGATTTCGGTCCACGGAAAAGTTATAAAAACATATGTCTGACTGGATGGTTTTTATTGTTCCCAGGTGTCCTGTCCCAGGTACAGCTGCAGGAGTCAGGGCCTGGCCTGGTCAAGCCTTCGCAGACCCTGTCCCTCACCTGCTCAGTCTCTGGATTCTCCATCACAACCAGTGATTACTGGTGGGACTGGATCCGTCAGCCTCCAGGAAAGAGCCTGGAGTGGATGGGGCACATAAGCTATAGTGGTAGCACTTACTACAACCCGGGCCTCCAGAGCCGCATCTCCATCTCCAGAGACACAGGCAAGAACCAGTTCTCCCTGCAGCTGAACTCGGTCACCATGGAGGACACAGCCACCTATTACTGTGCAAGACTCACAGTGATCTGATCAAAGTGTGAGCCCAGACACAAACCTCCCTGCAGAGAAACTCAGGACCAGCAGGGGGCGCGCTGCACACACCGCTGTGAGGAACGGACTTCACAGCCCCGTGATAAAAGCCTGGAGGGTTTTCTCTCCAGATTAGCTGATCCCTCAGTAGCCCAGGGACAGGAATTCCAGGGATCTTTTATGTCCCTGATCCTACAGTGTTATGTTTTCATGAAAGCAGGCTTTTGTTTCAACATGTATTTCTTTTTTGATTGCACAACTCATTTTCAATGAAGCCCTTCTTCACGGGTCAAGTGATTATACAGTTTCAATAGCTTTTAGGTATAGAAACTTCTGTGGGTTTTTTGGTGTTTTTGAAACAGGGTTTTGCTATGCAATTCAGATTGTTCTTGAGCTCACTTTGTAGCACAGGCTGATCTCAAACTTGCAACGATCCTCCTGCCTCAGCCTTCTAAGTGCTGCCATTACAGGTGTGTGCTACCATGACCAGCAGGTGTAGAGATATTTAACCATGAAAATTATATCTCTGTTGACTGCAAGTCTATCCTCCTCCCTCCAATGCGTTTGTGGGGCATCTCATCCTGAAAGGTGCTTTATAATTCTTGTTCACGCAGAGACTTTTACTCTGAATGGCTGCACATCACTGTGTGTGTGGATCTGAGTGCTCACCTGTTACTGGAGCTGTTCATTTCCCCACCCTTGGTGATGTAGGGTGATGCCTTGGATAAAGCTGTGGTAGATCCCACTGTGGAGGGGCTACTCTCGGCATCCTATTGGTAGAGACCATCACGCTGTCACACATTTTGCAATCATAGGGCACTGCCTGAGCAATACTTACTAGGACCTGGAGTCAGTAATAGTGAGTCTCACTGACTGTTATTAAATGTCTTATATATTGTCTATTAATATTGCAAAGTGAATTTGCTATATTTAGATTACACTCAATAAATTTTGGACATCTATGAAAGTTGGTGTCAGCATGTTTGAAAACAATGCTGTCCTCATCTGTCAGTTGACCTGGGAACAGTGAGTGACCTGACCATGGATCCATGAAGGAACAAAGAACCCACAGCAGAGTCGAGACCAGAGAGAAGGCCAGGGCCTGCCCACAGAGGAGCCTGGACTCCAGCTCTCTGTGCTGTCCTGAGTCCCTGAGGACAAGGCTGGGCCAGGACTGGACTCTGACTCCTACCTGGTGTGAAATCATTGAGAGGGAGCTTTGTGATCATGGGAATTTGGGGACATGGGAAAATGTCATTGAGAAGATTCCCTAAGGTGCAAATCATGGTGGCCATATCTCCACATGTTCAGATATATAAGCAGTCATTTATTCATAGTTTCAAAATTCTGAACAAATTTAAATATTACAGGTGGAATCTGGGCAAGGATATTATGTAATTATCTACCCATCTTTCTGTCATCTGTTTATTGAAACATGTGTCTACTCATCCATCTGTCATTTTACCCATATATGCTCTACCACATTTCTATTTACCCATCAACTCTCTATGCACTTGCCTTTCATTTATACATGTACTATAAATTTATTGTTTATCCACATACTTGTTACCTATTTTCAGGTTTGTGCCTTGTAAAATCTGTCATTCCTGCATGCATCATCCAAAATTTAATTATCTTGTGTCACTCTGTCCATCCACATCTTAACTATTTCATCATCAGTCATCTACCTGTCATTCATGGATGTGACATGTACTTATCAAAACTGCTTTTTATTGTAGTTGAAATACGAAACTGTTGATATGGAATTGGTAAAGATTCATATACGTGGGAAGATTGCCCTGTGGTAAAAGCCTGGAGGGTTTTTACCCACAAGATATAACCCACAAGAGCACATTCCCATGATTTACTTACTCATGTAAATCAACTAACTGCACTACATTGGAGGAGACTACATTTGCTTAAAAATTAAGCTTGTACTGAACACAGAAACTAGCAGTCCCTGACCTGAGTATTTGCTACATCAGAATAAAATTTGATGTCCAGTCTGTAATCAGCAATCCTGTAACACAGTTAATATAATGTGTGTATTGAAAACAAGAAACAGTACAAATGACTTATAAAGTTGCAGCAGGTGTACAAACTAGAAAACGTCCATCAAATGACAACCAGTTTTCCATAAAAACACAGTATTTATTCCTGCATACGGGTGACACTGCCGACTTTGTGCTAGGTGAGGAAGCAGCTTACAGATATCACACCCCACACTGGGGACTCCCAGCTGTACGGGTGTCCCGGTCTGACTGGGCTCCTGTCTCTCCCTGGACACTGTCCATGATAAAGGGACTGAATGTCGTGCTATGTCCAGCAGTGCCTGGCTGTGGGAGCTGTCCCAGCGCTTGATCCACACATCTGCTGTCTGCTCTCACCCTGGACCCACCTGGTGCTGCTCACTCCTCGGCTCTGTGAAAACCAGCAGCTCCCAGGTCAGCCCGTGTCTCCGAGGATCCTTCCTGTCTGCTGCCACCTGCACTGCAGACTGCGCTCGCTGGTTTGGAGAGCAGTTTAGGTGTGGGTGTCTCATGCTCTTGTGCATGAAGTTCATTCTTCTAGGCACCGACTCCAGATGCTGACTTAGTGCCTTCTTCCATTTCCTCCTCACCACCAGGAAACTCTCTGAACCGAGACCCTGCAGCTGCAGGTGGAGATGAAGGAGATCTCACTGCCCTCTCAGGCTGGTTTCCTGTTGCTCAGGAGAGGGGTGAGCAGCAGCCTCCTCTTCTCAGCTTGTCCCTCACTGATGCCTGTGTCCACTGCACTGTGAGGAAGGGGTGGGAACCAGGGTCCTCCCAAGCCCTGGTGCTGTTCCAGGGCACAGCTGAGTCCAAGATGCAGCTGAATAGAAGCCTCTGTCTCTCTGACACAAGTGCTCAGGATTTGGCTCAGCACTTAGGAGCAGGGCCACAGGGCTGATGTCTTGAGTCCTGAGGTTGAGGTCATTGACAGAAACCAGGTTAGAAGGAGCTGGGTGCTTGGCTGCTTGATCTGAACAAATTAAAGTTGGTTTCCTTGAAGGAGGTCAAGTACTATTTGATTCCTGTTCAAGGTGAGTTGATTATTTTGCACCGTACCCCTCTGAGTCTTTGGAGACTTAGTTAAAGGTACTGTTCACCAGTTTATTAGGGAGTTGGTCCCCAGAGCATCACCTTCTGTCACAGGAGAGCGGGACTTGTGTCTCCCCCGTGAAGACACATCTGCATCATGTGGAGCAGCAGTGCTCACCTCCCCACTGTCCCCATCTGCCCCAGGCACCCTGGCCTATGGGACCCAGCTATTCTCTCTTTCTGTGAGATCGGTTATTTAATGTTCCTTAATAACAGTGGCCTCCTGTAGCATCTGCCCTTCTGTCCTTGTTTTTGTTTTCACTCAACTTGAAGATTTCCTGGTGTGTTGCTCTGCTTTCTTTCACTACAAAAAGATTCCCGTGGTAACAAATGTAGAAAGACAATTGAGTTCTCTTGTCTCACAGTTTCCCAGCTTCAAATCCATCACCAGCAGCTCCCAGGGTTCCTAGGCCATTTCTGAGTGCAGCGGATGATACTGCAGCGCACATCCTGTGAGAACACACTGACCGGATTCCCAGGGATCACAAAGACAGGGGAGCCTGGGTCTGGGAATCCCCTGTGTGCCAGGGATCTGAAGATATTCCACCAGTGCCATCTTCTAAAGCTCTGCCTTCTCCTCATGATCTGTGCACTGGGGCCAAGGCCTGAACAAAAGGGCTTTTAATGGGTGATTACCCGCACCACAGCACCAAGTCTACCCATGCTGCCTCAAATGGCAGGACTTTAAACATTGCTTTGGTTGGAAGCTCCATGACATTTGCATTAACCATTCATTCCCTGAAGGACACATTGCTGATTCAATATCTTAACTAATGAATATTGTGCTGCAACAAACATGATAGTAGATGATTTCTTTTGATATACAATTTGTAGAAACTTTGAATATGTGCTAGGAAGGAAATATGTGGATTACACAGAAGTTCTGTACTTTAATATTTGTGGAAAATTCATACCACTTTGAACCTGGGTTGAACCAGTTCACGTGTTTTCCAGAAGTGAAACACAGTCCCCTTTCTACACATCCTCACCAGTGGTCATCGTTTTATCCTGTTTCTTGTACTCACATAAAAGTACAGTGACAGTGAATAATACTGCATTTTCATTTTCATTTACATTTCTACAATTGTTATGTTGAGAATATTTGGTGAGCCATTTTGACCATTTATACTTCCTTTAGACAAGTATGTATTAAGATTACATTCTTGATTTTAAACAAATTATTTTTTCATTGTAATAATTACTAGTATTGTATTGCTTTAAGGTTTTATTACTTCATTATGCATTTATATAACAGTGTTGTTACCCAACATGGAACCAAATCTTTACAGGATGTCTTTACTTTCTCTTGATTATTTCCTTTGTGCAGAACGTATCTTTCAGGTTAGGTGTCATCCTATTTTTCTTTATTTGCTTCTGCTTCTTGTGCATTTACATTCTAATCAGGAAAATATTTTCCTAGATCTGGACTATGACGAATTTGATATATATGTTCATTAATTTTTAAAATTTTATTTTACAAATTTATGTGTTTAATCCTTAATGTAAATTTGCAGATTGTGAGAGACAGGTTTCTAATCTCATGGTTCACAATGGTGACAGATATCGTCCCTAGCACAATTTACTGATGAGAACGCCGATGGCCCAACTCCTGCCGCTTTCATGGAAAATAATTTGGTGGCACAGTGAAGGTTTTATTTCTCAGTTATTTATTCTTTTGCATTGTTGTATCTGGCAATTTTTGTCAGTATAATTCTGTTTTGGAAACTATTTATATGTAAATGATACCTATGTATATCATCTATTATATTGGCACATTCTGATGCCATTGGCATTGTTCTTTTTACCCAAGATTATTTTGCATTCTGGATTATTTTTGTTACTGTAGGAGTAGAGGGGTTTTGTTTCTACTTCCAGGGAAAATACCATGGGAGCTACTACAGGAATTGCATTGTGTGTATATTTATTTGGGTAATTCTAATCCTGAATGTTGAGTGTTCCCCAAAGGTGACTGGGGAATGTTTTCATTCAGAGCATCGTATGTTGGGTGGGTGCTGTGGACATTTAATGTTTTATCCTTGGGGGAGGACTTTTAGTAACTGGATCATGCACTAGAAGAGATCTTGGAACCCCACTTGCTCTCTGCACTCTGTCTGCTCTTGTAGGGGAGGCAACTCTTGTTCCTACTCACCTCCCTCCATGCTGTGCCACCCTTCACTGCACTCATCAGACGCCACACCAGCTGTGTAGGCAACGGCTTTATGGACATAACCATGGCTGTGCAGAAAATGCTACTGAGAATCAACAAATGGGGTAGAAGTTAGAAATCAACTGCACAGCAAAAAATACAGCTAATAACAGGGTGAGGAGACAACAATACAGAATTAGAAAACAGTGAGGCATTCCTCACACATAGGTCTAATGTCTAGAACTCAAAAAATATAAAGAACTCAAAAAATGTTAGATGATCCAAAATAAAAGACCCAATCAAAAAATGGGAAACTGACAAGAATCAACACTTCTCAGGTAAAGTGCTATAAATGGGGGTGGGTGTGCCTTGCAGAGAAGGAGGTGGGTCTGGTTCCCCTGCAGGGCTGACTGCTAGGTGGGCTGCCCAGAGGAGGTGGGGAGGAAACTCGGGACTGGGCTGTGGGAACTTCTGAGTGGCCCCTAACAGCAAGTGGAACAGCACACCATCCGACCCGGTCTTCTTCAGGCTTCCATAGGATTCTGTCAGATTCCAGAAGTGGGTGGAGAATTGTACAAGATACAACACCTGATCTGTTAAATAAACATTGTGAACTATGAGTGAAACACATCATGTCCTCTGTGATCTGTAGAACTCGTCCTTGTAGAACACTTCTTTAAGAAAATGAGATACCAGCAATATTTGATTTTACTGGACATTTAAACAATCCACATAGAAGATGCTGAAAATGAGTAAAAGAATTGAGTGCAGATGAAATCAGGATACCGAAAGAGAAAAACGTTGGTCAAGACTGAGCAGAAACAGAAACACGAAGAAACAACTACAGCAATGCTCAGAATCCCAGTGCAGAAGTAGTAGGTGATGAGCAGGATGAAGACATTTGATCTTCAGTCATTGAAGTCAAGCAAAACAAAGAATATATGAAGTGTCTAGTTGAAATTTTGATTCTCATGGGATAAGAAAAATATCTCTGAGTGAACATGAGATTGATGAAATACCAGAAAGTCTCTTATTCCAGGTAACTTCTGGTAAGGAGTCCTGAGAAACACTTTGAGACCACAACCCTGAATACATTGTTCTGTTCAAAAACAGCAGAAGCAGATGCTGGAGATCTGCGAGAGCTGGAGGAGCCCTCAGGGAAGGGACAGCCTCACACTGCTTTCCCATCCTCACTGAGGATGTGGTGGGTGTGGCAGGAGAAGAGCACTTAACTATTTTAGTGAGGTTTGTTGATGAATCTCATGACGAGAGAGGACTTGGGGGGCTTCCTGCTTTCTAAAGCTAATGCAGAAATTTTGACTGTGAAATCTCATACTCCAGTAATAGAGAAACGAGGACTAAATATGCAGCATTGTGGTGGCCAGGCTTACACTATGTCCAGGGGATTTTCCAGATGTTGCTTCCAGACTTCTAGAGAAATGTCCCTAAGCTGTCTGCACAGTCTGCTCTTCCTGTGCCTTAATCATGTGGTCAGCAAAATCAGTGCCTGTGGTCGGAGTGTCAGATGCGATAAGAACAGTTGAGAAAATGTATTCCTTTTTCCATCAATCAAAAAACTACTTTTACAACTTGACAATCCGATTTCTGTTCTTTCTCAGAGCCATGAAGGAAAGCATAAAGAACTGAAGGAAATATTTCATCCTCAGTGGACAGGCTGGCATGCTGCTCTTGAAGTTTTAGTGGATCTCCTGAAAGCACTTGTTTTATACTTAGGTGGTATAAATAGTGTCACAAATAGTATAGTTTCAAATAATATAAAATAGTGTGGAATAGTAGAGTTAGCAGAGCATTTGTATTCACTGCAGGGGCGCTCAGGCCCAGCAGGGGTCGCTGTGGTCCACGGAGAGCCAGGCAGGGCCAAGAAGCCGGTGCAGAGCAGGAAGCAGGGGAGGGAGGGCTTCCTGTGTCCCGGGGGTTTCCTTTCTATGTTAAATCATAGGACCCTAGCCGACCCTATGTCGACTGAACTCCAAAGAAGTATTGAAGTTCAAGTAAAAATTCTCTGTTAAATTTAATTGCACAAATACATGTAAAGTACTGACTTCATTTTCTATGTATGAATTTTACTTGATGGGTAAACATGACTTGTACCCATCTCAGAGTAAGTTGTGCGTTTTTGTGAAGTTAGCTTTCTATTCAGTGTCATATCCTCATCATCTAAAAGTGGATCTGCTGATTCAGTCTCGATGAGGAACGGTCTCATCCAGTTATAAATGTTTCAGGGTAGGAAGTTAAATCCTTCCCGTCCCTCTCCCTGAAGTCTGAGACCACATAGTTCTGTCCTCTCCGTGGCCACCTCAGGAGACCTGGTCCCCGGGCTCAGCCCCAGCACCGTGTGGAGCACTGCACTCAGGGAGGAGGAAGAGGGGCAGCAGGGCTGGGCTCAGGGCAGCGTCCAGAGACCTCGATGGGCTTTCTATAGACACGGGGTGAGCAGGGCGCAGTCCTGTGCCTGTGTTTTGCACCTGAGAAATTGCAAAATTTATAAAATATGGCAAAACTATTCTCCATCTTAATCTCCATTTCTCTCTCTATCTCTTTCTCTCTCTTTCATCTGTCTCTCTCTCATTTTTTCTTACTCATCCCTCACTTTTCAATCTATTGGTAAAATAATGGAGAATACTAACAGTAAAACTCTCTGTTTTCATAATTTTCATCGTTTTTTCCTAGACAAGTTCCCATGATTCTGCCTTTATGCATTTTATTTTATCTCAGTTAATTCTGTATTAGATAGTCACATACGTATTTGTAAATTTACCTAAAATAATCAAATATTCCCCAATACCTAATAATATCGCTCATCTTTCCAGTTTCCTGTGATCAGGTACATAGTGAACAGCATGAAATCATCTACATGCATGTCCATGGTTCCCAAAGGCAGAGCTGAGCTGACATTGTCACACACAGACCCCATCAGCTGTGACCGTGGACCTCACCCTCACACTCATCCTGGGGAGACAAATGCACCTCCCCCTCCTCCCCTTGCTCTGCTCCTCACCTGGACCAGCATCCTCACTGATGCATCCTGTGTTTAAGGACTGCAAGTTCACGTTCCTGAGGTGAGGTCTCAGGGGCATCTGTTGTTTCCCACCCAGGACACGGACATCTTTGAGAATACGCCCTCACCTGAGATGGAGTCTGATCCTCTCCACTTCACCTTCTGAATCACAGCTACCTGCAGATCCCTGACAAGTCTAAAATATTTTATGGGTGTTCTTCCATTTCATTCTTCTCTGTTATTCAGTGTTTAGTCATGATTGTGCAAATGTTATTATGAAATAGTGATCTTAGAACCTGATTCAAATACGAGTTCAATTTTGGCCACTGTAGGTGCTTCTGGGTTTTGTTCCAATCTGTAAAGTCTTTGAAAATCACCACCTACATATTCAAATCTACAAAAATGGGGTAAAATAACATCAAGAAGTTTTTGCAGTCCCAGGAAGGAAATAAAATTTCAGTTTGAATGATCACAAAGAGACCTGGAGAGACAGGAAGATCCAGAGTCACAGGGGAGCCCTGCTTCCTGCTGTGTAAGGAGCCACAGGACAAAGTGGAAGGGGCACTGAGGGAGAGATGCGGGATGACTGGAGGACAGGAGAGACCAGCGTGAGGCCACATCATGTTCCTGGGGGCCTCACAGCCCATATGTTGCCTCCAGAAGGCCCAGGACCTCAAGGGGGAAGGTTCAAAATGATCACACAAGCCTGGGCCAGGGAAGAGGGAGGACTGATCACTGAGGAGTGGACACAGACCCTGCTTCGGGGAGAAGGCAAACAAGCAAGGTGATTTCCAGAAAATTATGCTACTTGTCAAAAAACTGTTCTCCTAACAACGACACAAGCACCCGTCTATAATGGGTGACATAAGGAAGTCAAAATAGTTTAGAGGAGAAAGAAAGGAGAGGAAATTCACTGCCTCCCAGGAAGGAGCAGATTTCAGGAGAAAACGAGCCAAAGCCCTGGACTTTTCTTGTGATGGACCAGAGGGAGGGATTCGGGGAGAACAGAGGATCTCACACTGTCGCGCACATCAGTGTGAAGGGGTGGGTCAGAGCTGAAGGAGCTGCAGGACCAGGTTAATCTCAGAGAAGTTAGTGAAGCCACTGACAGCAGAGGAGACAGAGCAGGGGACAGGACAGCCCTGCAGCCTCTGCCTCCACCACCCGCCAGAGCCTGCTCACGGTGCCCGGGGCACCAGTCTCTGTCATTCTCTCCCCTCAGAAATTCGTATCTGTTTCTCTGCTGGACTCAGAACCAAAGAGGTCTTAGAGGTTGACCTCAGATCAATCCCTTGCTGTTCCTTTAGAGAACCTTCAAACTGCCTCATAGAAACATGTTAATTGATGTGATTGTATTGCTTATGACTCATAATATTTTTCTTCTGCATTAAAAATTTACATATTTTAGTTACAAATTTCCCATAATCTATATATAATACTTCCTAAACTTTATCTACATCATCACTAAAAAGCCTAGCTGTGATGGAGTTGATCTGCATTCATTTTCTAAATTTAACTTCAAAGAAATCCGATGACGGGAAACAGGAGGAGCCTGGAGCCCCTGTGTATCCGTCTCAGCACACAGCTGAGCTGAGCACTAACCAGCAGCCCCGCCGCCCTCTGTGTCATGGCGCCTTCTCACTCATGACGTAACTGGAGTGCAGAGCCTCATTTCTTCTCAAGTCTGTTTCACAAAGTTCACCCTCCAGGCTTCGTTTGCACACTCAGCTCATCACGGAGGGAAAAATCCATCAGCTGAAGCATCCTCACTTCCTCAGCATGAAATCCACCGCCATCATAGACCCTGGCTATCAACTTCCTCCTCACTGACATCCTCCAGGGATTTCACTCAAATTTTACTCTTCCTCTTCCTGGGTCAATGTTTGTTAATTTTTTTTTTCTTCCCACCAGACCTGTGATATGACACACAGTACAGGCAACTCTTGTCAATAATAAAACCCACAAATAAAATATTCACTTTCCTAAATTTCATGAACAAAATGTTACTGATCTTCCAAGCATTTAGCAGAGCCTGTGACCCCCTCCCCAATGCATGAGCTCACGCTTAACTGATATTATATTTGTCTTTC
>RJWM01042169.1:0-14570 GCA_004363535.1 Dasyprocta punctata | reverse complement strand
GGAGAGCTGTGGCACTGATGCACCAACAAAGCTGTGGGGGTGGGGCTGCCCAGAGACTTGGAGGCCCGATTCCCACCCCAGCACGCTTGGAAGATAGGACATACAGCACAAGAAGATTATTCTCAAGTCTCAAGATTGAATTTTGTTGGCCTTGTTGGGGTTTGAACTTACTTGGGACTAGTTACCCGTTGTTCTTTCCTATTACTCCCTTTTGGAATGGGAATGCCTATCCTGTGCCAGTCCCACCACTGTATTTTGGAAGCACATGACTTCTTTCATTTCATGGTCACAAAGATGTAGGGGACTGAGGATAAATCACAGCATTGAGTCTTACCCACATCTGATTTAATTGATATGCAGATGAGATTTTAGAATTTAGACTTCTGAGTTAATGCTGAAATGAGTTAAAACTTCGGGGGATACTGGAGTGGAATGAAGGTATGTATTCTATATGTGAAAAGGATATGAATTTGGGGGGTAGGGGTAGAATGTTATGATTTGAATATATGTATCCCTCTAAAATTCACATGTTGAAGTAATCTACCGGAATTTTTTTTCTCTCTTCTTCATGTTTGCTTTTGTTTCTTGAGGGAGGGTCTTGCTATGTAGTTCACATTGGTCTTGAATTCACTATGTATCTTAGTCTGGCCTCCAACTCATAGAGATCTTCCTGATTCAGCCTCTTGAAGGTATGGGTCACCACTCTAGGCCAAGTGCAATGGTTTTAAGAGGTGAGGCCTTTAGGTGATTGGATGGTGTGGGCTTCTACTTCATGAATGGGATTAAGGCCCTCACAAAAGGGGCTTCATGCTGGATGCAGGTGGAGCATGCCTGTAATCCCAGTTACTTGGAAGGCCAAGACAGGAGCATTGCAAATATGAGGTCATCTTGGGCATCTTAAGAGGATTTTATCTCAAAATACACAAAGCACTAGGGATATAGCTCAGTGCCCCCTGGGTTCAGGCCCTAGTACTGGAAAAAGAAAAAGTTTACATCCTGTTTAGCTCCTTTTGCCCATCTGCCTTCTACCATGTGAGGACACAGCAACAAGGTACCATCTAGAAAGCAAAGTCAGTCATTGCCACACTTGAAAATGGCTTGAGTTGTAATTTTGGACTTCTCAATCACCAGAGCTATGAGAAATACATTTATGCTTTTTATAAATTACTTGGTTTCAGGCATTTTGTTGTAACAACTCAAAGGGACTAAAAGCACCACACAATTTGATCATACGCTTGGTCAAGATGTTTTAACACTGGAACCTGCTAGGGTCAGGGACATGCTACTCACTCCTTCATGTGCTTCATCTTGGTCCTGGCCATCACACTGTTGAAAATGGTTGGTCCTGGGGACATGTCTGCAGTCACACTGGTCACCGTCCTTGTGTCTGAAAAATTAATGCACAAAATTCATTGACTTCAACTACCCTGCAAACTCAAGGTGACATCAAAGGCAACTAGAAAACAAATGCTAATCCACCTTTGCTACAAGGAATGCTACATTAATTGAATTAATTACTTGAATTCCACTATAATGTGCACATTAAGGAGGTTCATTCCAAATGATAAGATTATTTACAGTTTTGATATGCACAAAAAATTATAGAACCAAGCCTCTCCCAGAAAGGATTATTTAAACTGAACATCATTATTTAAGAGATGAGCTTTTTGTACTAGAAAACTCAAGAAAATGAATCTATAGACGAGCGAACATTTCTGGGGAGTCTTTGGTCACTCTCTTTAGCAGACATACATATTTGTTTAAGTGACTGGGAACTCTTTCTAATAAGTTTGATTTTCTTTTTATCTTAATTTCTTTTAGTCTTTGGCAATATAAAGTAGAAGGTCATCTGCAGCTTTCAACTCCAGCAGATTGGAGTAGAAGGCCAAAGTTGGGTTCAGGAGGTAAAGAGCTGTTAATTCAAGCTGCGGTGTTATGAAATCTGTTCAAAGAGCTACAGTGTTTCCCCTGGAGACTCTTAGCAAGCATGCTGCAAATGAATGAAAACAGTCCACAAACTGAAAAACACCACTTCCCACTGAGGAGCTAAACCTGGATCATTAATGAGGTTGAAGGGTCGTGTGGTCCACGGAGCTGGGCTGGCAATTCAGCCCTTATGGGAGGTAGCTCTGCCTCCCTTCCAAGTGCCTCACACCTTGTCAGTATGAACTTTGCACATGTAATATTCATTTCTAAATTATATCTATGAAATTTGATAGCAGGGGAGGGACTCATGTTATGAAATTCCTGTTTCTTGTTTCAGTGGATCTCGTATAACACATGACTGTCTTATATCAAACAAGGAAGTGAAGCCTAGTCCCCAGATCTCATATCAGAGAAGATTTTTCTTGCTTACATTTTTAAATCTGAAAAATATAAAAGCAAATTCTAGTATTTTCCACATATACCCTCCTTTTGCGTAACCTCTTAGGATAGCTCACTTTGAATTTCTTGCTCTTACAGATATCACTGCTTAAATTTGTAAAACTCTCTGGTCTCTCCTCAGTTTTCATCCTTACATCCAAAATCACTGGACCAATGGGTATGAACTTGGACTAGGGCACATTACAATTAGTTAAATCAATAACCTGTCCTCCCTAGTACACGGCCAGCTCTGCCTCCAGTGTTAAAGACACTAGTGGTCATCACTGACTGCTCCTTTTTCTCCACTCTTAGAGGTTATCTCTCCACTCCTGAGGAGGAAACCTGCCTCAGCCTTCACAAAAGCTTCAAGTCTGCTCTGATCTTCCCACCCGCTCTGGCCAGAGAGTCACTTTTTCCCAGGGAAGTCTTGGGGTAGGGAGGAAGAAGGGTTATGGGTTCTTTTCATGTTCACATTTCTGTAATCAACTTGCCTAAAACCTGAAAAGTTACTAAAACAACAAGCATACCATGTCAAAAAAAAAATCTACCTGCAAGCTCAGAGACCAGTTCTATGAAGAACAAAAGGTAAGTGCTGCGTTTCCATCTCTTCCAGAGAGAGCTGGGAGGTCCTAAAGGCTTATGCAAATAAAGGTCAAAGCAATTTCCAGGAGATCTGCAGGTTATTTTAAGCTGGCATTGTTCCCATCAATAAGACTCTCAATATTGCCAGGAAAAGTGCTAAACCTTGAGACCAGTGGCAGAGACCAGGGCAAATATAATTCCAAGTAACAGAGTTAGTGAAGCTTAGTGTTCATATCAACTCCTTTTTCAGTGTCACTTATTGTCCAGTTTTTTGTCTTCTCCATCCCACCTAACATGAATACCGGTTGTTCTATGTCAAAGAGAAAGAAACCACACTTAGTAATTATGATTAAAATAATCAGGTGTAGAACCATAGATGCCATCTAATTGGTTGTTGAATCCCATAGTGCATTCTATCCCATTGCTTCTCAAACTTTAATGCAGTAGGGATCATGCTGGGGTATTGTTCAAAGGCATATTCTGATTTAGTAGGTGTAGCCAGGACCTAAGATTCTGTGCTTCTCATAAACCTGCAGGTTATGCCAATGCTACAGTTGCCATCTACATACTTTGTGGGGTACAGTGCTGACAGTGCAGCATACCTTGTTCAGAAAGTGTGAGAAAGCTGTTTTCTGTCTTCTGAATCTCTCTGTGGACCTGTCATGATGGGGTTTTTTTCCCCTGAGTATGTGTTGCTCTTCCTCAGGAACCAGTAAAGATACCCTCAAGGGCAATGAGGGCATTCACAGGGTCCTGGGCATCCCACCTAACCTGGACTCATCCTCACTCATACCCTAAATACCCTAAATCCCTCTGAAGATGGAGGTGGCAGTGGTTACAGGGCAGATGTATTCTGAAAAAGTGGTGGTGACAGGAAATGTCACATGGAACAATTTAAATATTTGCTTCCTCTTCCTATCCCCATCACTTCTCTCACCAGAACAAATGGAAACATTTTTTGCAAAAAAATAAAACTGCAAGATGATATCAAAACTTGATAGTTCTATTGAGTTTCCTGTAAACCAAGTCTACTCTTTCCACATTCTGCCTGGGTTCCAATTTCCTCAAATCCTGTTCCCATCCTCTCTGGTCTGCTCCCTGCTCTCTTCCCTCTACTTAGTCCCATCCTTCAATGGTTCAACCAGCTGACAGCCTCTGCCTTTCCACCCTATGTTCTGGAATCTCTCAAATTCAGAAGGTGAGTTGTAGCTCAGTCCTTGGATCGCAAACTTGATTTCTATGCAAACTCCTTCTGATTCATCATTAACAATAAAAAAAATGACAAACACCATGTCAAAAGTAATAATGGCTAAACTGGGCCCTGTGCTACATCAGGCCCTGTGCTAAATAAACATCTTACCTGCATCATCCCATGTAAGGCTCCCACGAGGTAGGCACATTTTAAATGAGAAAAGTATGTTACTGAGACTTTAAGAAATTTGCCATAGGGCTGATAGGTTGAATAGCTGGAGCTTGAAACTGGGCTTTGTTTTATTCCCCAGTTCTAGATGTTGCTGCCTGTTCTACACTTCCCAGCTTAGAGCACTCAGTGGATGTCCACTCTGTGCTGACCTCTAAATTGGGTGTTAACTGAGGGGCCACTGCCATGTTTTGCTTTCTAATGCTCTTGGCGATCAGTGTCAATCTCTCCCTCCACTCCCCTACATTTCTCAATAAGTTGGTAAGCTCTTTGAGTACAGGGGCTGTGTCCTATTCAACATTTAAATACTTCTAAATCAATTTTTAAAGTGTATTATGTACATCTGTAATGTTGTAAAATCATCACGACTATTTCTAGAGTCTTTTCACTATCTCAAATTAAGAAACTGACCATGAAACAATAATTCTTCATCACTCCTCTCTCCAGCCCCTGATAGCTTCTGAGCTACTTTCTGTCGCTGAATTTGGCTGTTCAAGTACCTCACATAAAGATAATTATAACATATGTATCTTTTTGTGTCTGCTAAATCTAAATCACACATTGAACTTCCTTTGTAAGGGTGAATACATGCCACAGTATATATATATAAGGCATTGTGCTTAATCATTCATCGGTTGATAGATACCTGGGTTGCTTCTAACTTTCAGCTATTACAAATAATGTTGCAATAAACATTAGCACACAACTATTTCTTTGAGTTCTTGTTTTCTACTTTTTGGGTATACATCTAAGCATGGAATTTGGGGTTATGTAACATTTCTATGTTTAGCTGAACGAGGAACAACCAAACTGTTCTATGCAGCTGCTGGAATGTTTTATATTCCCACCATCAGTGCACAAGGATTCTTTACATCCAAGTCAGCACAATTTTGTCCTTTTTGTTTGTTTTCAATAACTTTCCTAGTAAGTATGGCATCATACCTCACTGTGGTTTTGATTTTTATTTCCATGATGACTAATGTCAAGCATCTTTTAATTGGCCATTTTTTGTATCTTCTTTGGAGAAATGTCTATTTAACTCTTTTACCTATTTTTAAATGGATCTATTGTTTTTTATGCTGTTGATCTATAAGTATTCTTTTTATATTCTGGGCATTAAGTTCTTATCAGAGATGTGATTCACACATATTTTTCCCATGTTCATCTTTGTATCTTCAAAGTTTAGCTCAGCAAAAAAGCATAGATTTGATCAAATGTATGTGTCAGTATTTATTCATTTTGATACTACTGAAAATGGAATTCTTTTCTTGATTTAAGTTTTTAAATGTTTGCTCTCAGTATATAAAAATAAAATTTACTTTTTGCATATTGATTTTGTATCCTAAAGAATGCTGAGCCTGTTTATTAAGTTCAATAGATTTTAGCAATTTTTTCAGAATATTTTATATAAAAGATCACATCATCTGCAAATACAAGTAATTTTACATCTTACCTTATCATCTAGATTCATTGCATTTCCTTTTCTTGCCTAACATTCATGGTTGGCCCTTTTAGAAGAATGTTAGACAGAAGATGCAAAGGAAGACATTCTTTTCTGTATGGGAAAAACCATTCACACACCATTAAGTATGAATTAGCAGTGGGATTTTTTTATAGATGCTCTTTATCAGGTTTAAGAAGTTCCTGTCTATTCCTAGTTTGTTGAATGTTTTTACCAAGAAAAGGTGTTGAGTTTTTTCTCAAGTGATTTTCTCTATCTATTGAGATGTTCATAGAGTTTTTGTCTTTTATTCTATTAATATAGTATAATAAATTAATTGATTTTCTGATGTTAAAGCACACTCATATTCCTGGAACAAATCTCTCTTAGTCAATATGATCCTTTCTGTCTTCCTAGGTTGACTTTGCTAGTATTTTATTGTGTATTTTTACCTATATACTTTCATAATGGATATTGGTTTACTTATTTTTCTTGTGATGTGTTTGTCTGGTTTTGGTGTTTGAGAATTAATAATGGTCTCATAAAATGAGTTGGGAAGGAAGTCTTCCTTTTTTATTCAGTTATTTTTTTCAGAAAAGTTTGTGAAGGATTGACATTAATTTTTCTTTGAATATCTGGTAGAATTCACCAGTGAGGCTATCTGAACCTGAGTTTTTCTTTGTCAGAAGCTTTTAAATTACTAATTTGACCACTACTCAGGATTTGCCTAGTCAGATTCTCTATTTCTTCTGAAGCCAGTTTCAGTAATTTGTGTCTTTTTAGAGAAGTATCCATTTCATCTAAGGTATTTGATTTGTTAGTATGTTGTTCATAGTAAACCCTTATTCTCTTTATCTGTTTTAATGTTGGTTGTAATGTCCCCCTTTTCACTCCTGATTTATTGCATTTTCTCTCCTATTTTCTTGGTCAAGAAAGCTAAAATTTGTTAATTTTGTTGATCTTTATCAGAGAACCAATTTTCGGTCTCCTGATTTCCTCTAGTGTTTCTCTATTCTTTTTTTTTTTTTTTAATTTATTCCCTGCCTAGTCTTTTTTATGTCCTCCCTTCCACTTGCTTCAGATTTTCTTTGCTCACTTTAGTTTTAGTTTCTTGAGGCATATATTTTATCAGCTCAGTGGCTGGGAATTAAAAGTCAGAGGCAATATAAATAGTAGGAATGATCCTTTACTCATAAAAAAAATTGTGATTAATTGAGGAAAACAGGATATTTAAACCAATAATACCAGAAGTACTACTCTGTGCATAGCATGTATGTGTGTGTGTGTGTGTGTGTGTGTGTGTGTGTGTGTGTGTACAGGTAAGGTTTGGGGAACACAAGATATGTAATCATTGTCTATGAAAAAAAGCACAAGCTTTTTGAGGACCAGTTACTATTCTAGTTATATTCTCACCAGCTATATGGCCCTTCCACTGCCTCCCTGAGCCTAAGTTTTCTCATTTCATATCTAAGTTGGTTCCTTAAACTGAGAGCCTTTCCTCAGTTCTAACGTCCTATGCATTGCCACGATATGGGTATGGGATGTAGAGTTTACTAGGGTAGATAATATCAACACTAACGAATATAAAGAGAAATGAAAGGGATCAAATGCAAACAGGCAAATGGCTGGGACCAAAAACGTCACAAGCGTTACACAATACCAGGAAGAATCACCCTAAAGCAGTAATGGTGAGTCTTTTAGAGCTTTCAATGATACAAACAGCCCACTGCAGTGTGCATGCCGTATGCTCACCACCAGCGCCCTAAAGTCTCTTTCCCTGCCTGTGAAACACAAAGTACTGAGGCCTGGTAACACCTGACACCACCCCAGGGAGATGTTTTGACAATGAGATAAAAACGAAATGACATGAAGAGGCATTAAGCAACCAGAAGTTGTGTTTCTTAACAATGCAACATACAGCTCCTAATAATAATAATAATAATAATAATAATAATAATAATAATACTGTTGGGATTCCTCCTGCTTCTGTAGTCCCTCACCATCAGCGCTGTTTTCCCTGTAGGAGTGACTGCTTTATGATTCCGACATTTCACCAGCAGAGATTCTTCACTCACTTCTTCCAGAACGCCCTCCTGAAATTTTCCTTTACTCATTTTAGTTGCTGGACAAATGACCTTGGTGAGGAAATAAAGCCTGCATCTGCCTTCCTTGCTAAACATCCTGCCATGTGTACAATAAAGTGCTGATGCGGGGATTTCGGAGTAGATATTTTGGCAATGAGATTACACTTAAGCACCTGGGACACTGCTTACTCAGAAATCCTTAGATACTGCCCTTGGTGCACTGGTCATTGAGGATGCTTCCCACCTAATCTTTAACCCTCTCCTCTTTTTATCAATTTTCTACCACATAATTTAGGAAGTAACAGTTGCTTGACAAACGTCACTGTTTGCCAAATGACTGAAAGGTGTGTCCTCTTGGCCCATGCTTCTCCTTCTACTTTTTGGAATAGGCCATGGTAGATGATTAACCTACTCCAGGTGTTAGCAACTTTTTCTGTAAAAGGACAGGTAGTAAATATTTCAAACTTTGCAGGTCATACAATCTCTGTTGCAACTATTCAACTCTGCTTTTATAACATAGAGACAGTCATGATGGACAATAGGTAAAGGAACAAACATGGTTATGTTCTAGTAATATTTTATCGACGAAACCAGGAAGTGATAGGTTTGGCCAATACCACAGTTTGCTGATCCCTGGCCTGAACAGTGGAGAATCACCATGATTCTGAGCTGGAGGTGACCACAGAGCTCATCAAGACAACTTCTTAATTTGGCAGATACGGAGACTGAGGCCAAGAGAGGCTGTAATTTGCCCAAGGTAGCAGAGCTGTAAGGGGAAGAAGCAGTGGCAGGCCTAGAACTATGTGATAGGTTCTGCTAGCCTGGGGCTTAGCATCCCTCCAACTTGGTACTGGACCCAGAGAAACAACCTAGCTCTCCAAGAGTAAACTCCAAGTTTTTCTTCTCATTCCAGAGATAAACCTCCCACTCCCTTTTGCACCTGCACTGAACCCTCTCCAATCCCAAGACTCCACAACCCACTAAACCTCCACCCCCAGAACCAGTAAATCATTCTGTCTCCTGCTTTACATAGGCAAATGCTCCCTCAAATCACCTGTCAATATGTCATTTTGCCCACCTCCCAAACTCCTCCCCCAGCCAAAGTTGATAAAGGTAACTACATTCCTCTGTTCTTATTGAGAGCTTTACACCCGCCCTGCCCCTAAAGCTCTCCCATTCTCTGCGCATTAAAAGCCTCCTCCTTATCTCTCTCGCTCTCATTTTCTCTGCACCACTTTAGATTTAGTGACTTTAAAATAGTCAAACACTATGGTTAACTGAGTCCAAAATGAGTGGGGTTTTTTTTTTCTTTTTCTTTTTTTTTTTTTTTTAACCCACACTGAAGTACCACATCCAGACAAGGATTTTCATGTGCTGATTTGGAAAAAGCAGAACATCAGACAAAACCTTTCCTTCAAAAATTTGGACTTCTAGAACATTACCCTTGCCTTCCCAGTTCTCCATGTCTCCAGAAGACAGCCCTGGGTCTTAGGATGAGAAGGGCTGTGAGTCAGCAGGGCATTGTGAAAGCTGTTCTACTCTGCTGATAGGATTACCTGCCTCAAGCTTTGTGACGATTTTTCTTTGAACTTCTTCTGTGATGACAGTGCACCTTGGGATGACAATCAAATTGTCTAAAAATCTGCAAAACATGGTGGCCCCTATCTTTACTACATTTCCCTGACACCCCAAGGATGGAGATACACTGTCCAAATTCCCCTTCAAGGAAAGACTTTACTATTCCCACTACTGAGACTACTGTAGACAGAGCCTGTTGCTCCTTGTGCCTTAGCTGCTGAAATCTGCCTTGCCTAAGGCCGTCCCCTTCCAGCTAGCCTACATTTTGTTTCAGATATCACAATAGAGATAGAAAGCTTGATTGTTTTGGTCTGTGCAGCCAACTTGATGGGTCCAGAGTTTCTCATCCTCATTGGCTAACTCTTATCAGGCCTGCATTACTGCTCAGCTTCTCCTTCTGTCTCATTCTGTGTCCTTTCCTTAAGGCAAATTTACAGTTCCTCCTTCATCCTTAGGGTGCCCACCACATTGCTTTGCATAGGGCATCTTCTCAATAAATAACATCCCACTGCTTAGACCAACAGTAAATAGTTGGGAAAAAGTAGGTTAGATTAGAAAAGTAAATTCCCCTATCATCTCATAGGGGAGATGATAAATACTAGAAGATAGGAAATAAATAAACTGTTAGTTTTTCTTAACTGTGAGAAAATACCTGATAAAATCAACTTAAAGGGGCAAAGATTTACTTTGGCTCCTGGTTTCATGGGTTTCAGCCCTGGTTGGCTGATTCCGCTACTTGGGAACTGAGGGAAGGTAGAACACTGTGATGGAGGAGAGCTGCTCACCTAGTGGCAGTCAGGAACCAGAAAGAAAACCAGAGAGCCAGAGAGGAAAGAGCCAGACATCTTTGCCAAGACCATGCCCCATGATTCACTCTCTTCAATTAGGCCCCCACTTCCTGTTTCTATCATGTCTCAATAATACCATCAAATTAGCACTCCATCATGAAGTTAGAGCCCTCTTGATTCAATCACTTCCTCAAAGCCCATCCAGCAGCAGGTAAGGTTTCAATCCAAGGAGACTTTTGGGGGACAATTTGAATCTTAACTACAGTACCATCTATTTTTGCTGCACGGTTATTTCCCATTCAACGTATCCAGCTCAGTTTTATAGATTAAAAGCAACAATAGTTCAGAGGCTTGAAATTTTTCATTTCCTTTTAAATACACTAGAAGAGGCCTCTAATAATGGCATCTGTCAATAAAAGGAAAACAGAAATGTGTGGTTTTGGAATAGCATGCAGCAATTATATGTGAATACAGGTCGAGAACAGTTATGCAGAAGCCAGACTCTGCCTTCCTTTTGTTCTTTCCCTGTGGATCTAGTGGCTCCTAGTTTGGGCATTTAGGTATCCTTGTTTCCCAACACGGTGAATCTCAGCTTTCAAAACAAAACCTGCTTGTGTTTAGCAGTAGGTTGAGCTGGCTTTAAGACTGACGAAAGCACTTACATATGTCAGTACTTTGTTCTCTTTTAGTTGAAAAAAAAATCACGTAAGTCATTCACATTGCCTGTACACAAATTTTTAAAAATGCAGAAAATGTAAGCCATTCAAAGAAAGCCATTATTAACATTTTGCTATGTGCAGCTGTGTGTGTGTGTGTGTGTGTGTGTGTGTGTGTGTGTGAATCAACTATAGTTTTGAATACTTCATTGGTTGGTAACAGTTTTCATAACAATGTGCAGCTATGCAATCATTTTAAAGTAAATGGTAAAGAACTTCTGTTCTAGAAGGTGCCCTAGTCCTCACTGCTAAGGAGGTACTGTGGTCCAGGTTATCACTGTTATAACCCTGACTGTTTCTTTAAGATTAATTCCTAGATGTAGATTAGTTGGATCAGAATATTTTATTCTTTCAGGTTAGTATAACCTGAGTATTGGGAGAAAACCTCTTTTCTAGATTGTAAACAACATTCTCTTCAGCGGGGTGATAAATATCTAAAATTGAATATGAAGTGCTTTCATTAAAATCCTGGTTTAATTTACTAAAAATCTACAAAATATAAACAACCTTTAAAGTCTTAGCAGGTGGTGAGCTAGGGTTAGCTGAGCTTCCTGGTTTCTGACTCCAGGGAAATGTGGTCCCTGCACCAGAGGCACCAGCATCACCTGGACTAGTTAAGCACGCAGGTTCTCAAGCTACACCTCAAAGCTACTGAATCAGCCTCTGAGGGTGGGGCCCAGTGGTCTGGAGGTTCTAATTCTCAGTGATTCTAGGTATGGTTTGAGAACCACTGGCCTAGTGCATTCACTCTGATCTACTCACCTACTCATCTGGTGTTGGAGGTATGGTTTGAGAACCACTGGCCTAGTGCATTCACTCTGATCTACTCACCTACTCATCTGGTGTTGGATGCAGCCTGCTTAGCATTCTAGGCATTTGGGTTAGAGGCGTGAGCACTCCTACTAATCCAGAAGTTCCTTGATGTTCTTCTATGTACCTACAATTACTTTGGGTCAGGAAAGGGTCGATTCATAATTAAGTGATTTGCACAGTAATGCAGCCTCATTCAAATTTCTAACTTTTAATATCAATAATAATAAATTTAAATATGAATAAAAATTCCTTTACTGACCTAACCAGAGGAGGCCTCGAGAAGCAACCGGCCTGGTGTCGGTTACTGTCAGGAAGAACAGGTCAACAGGAAGAACAGGACAGAGAAAGTAGTCTCCAAAGTTCAAATGGCCAGGTGAAGCTGCTCACTTTCCAGGGCCCTCTTGCATCCACCACACCCACACAGGCATGTTGATACCTCTGTGCTGCCTGCAGTCAGAGGTGCCCAGTGGATTTGTGTTCCTCCCATCTCTCCTAAGCGGAACAGTGTGGAATCCCAGTCTCAGATGAGCACTGAGCTAGGTGGATCCAGGGTCAAGGTTTTTGATTCTGCAAGCAGGTAATCCACAGAGTCCACCACCAGCTTCCACTGCTGTGGTCCCTTATGAAGGTGTGAGCACGGGACAGGCTCACCTCTTTCCTTAGAGTTAGTAATCCTGACAGTCACTATGTGAAGCACATGCTCCCTCTACAGTCAGCAGTACAGAAAGTAAATAAAAATAATTACTGCACATCATCTACTCCTGAGCTTTTGTGGAAACCAAAAGAAGAGATGCTACCATGAGACCATGCAAGAGCCATCTTTCCTGCCTACCTTCTCTAGGTGTTTTCAAGTTCTAGCCTTATAAGAAGAAAGTTCATTACTAAAATAGATATTCATTATTTCTGGCCTTATCTTCTCCTCTACCCATGACCTAGGAAAAGGGCTTATTTATTTAGGGAAAAAAGAAAAAAGAAAAATTAACTACCTAGATAATTCATGTCATATTCCCAAGCCTGAAGATTCAGGCAAATAATACCAAATAGAACCACTACCCATTCCTGAGCAAGGACTGCCCCGTCGTTCTTCTCTATCGTCCTGTTCAGGTTCTCCCTTCTACCATAGGCCCTTCATTCTCAGTTCCTATGGCTAAACCTATTCTTGTGCCAGCAGTGGTCTCTGATGCTATCTGATCCTTGGGGTTAATAAGGATGATTAATAATATTGTGGTAGAGATATTTTTATATTATGAAGTCTTCTCGCCATCTCCTACTTATCACCATATATCTATCAAATGAAGGCATCTCCTAGTAACCAACCTGTTGCAAGTTCCCAGTAAACTATCACTAACTTTGAAAATGTTATATTCTTTCAGGTTTAAAAGAGGCTGTAGAAGCTTAAATTTCTATGAGACAAAAACATAAAGGATAATGTCAAAGAGATATTGTATGGCCACATCAAAATACCTAAGAGGTTTATATTCAAAATATCCTTTCTTTTGTAGGGTTTCAATGTGTCAGGAACCAAAGATACAACACTGTGCTGAAATAATTCCAATTACTATGAGAAATTCTTTTCTGTCAAGGGGAAAAAACATAAAAGTGCAAAGTTAAGTGGCTGTCAATTATTCCTACACTTAACAGCTCACAGTTTGATGAGCTTAAGCAAAGGAAGTGTCTATGGGATTCAAAAGCCCTGATGCCTTCCCTGCTCTATTATCAGTCATATTGTTTAATAGATATCAGCTATGAGGGGGAAATTTTTCAAAAAGCCAAATGGACCAGATACGTTGACACACTAAAGGTATCTTAATGGGCAGAGAAATTTTGGAGCAACTATGGAAATTCTAATTATTTCTGCCCAACATCCAACTTGGATGTCATATGTTTGGACATTCAGTTTGGATGTCATACTTTAATATAAAAATTATATATGATATAAAAAAAGATTTACTAAGTAGGCTCACAATGACTGCTGGCAGAGTCAGGGGTGGAAGAATGCAGTGGTCATTTAACCCTGGAGAGTCAGAGGATCCAGCTGAAAGTCAAAGGCCTGGAACTCACTTCAGTGTCCAGTGCAAGTCCACATGGGAAAGCCAATGGGTCTTCTTTGGAAGAGTACGTACTGGAACCTGAAGGCACTGGACTTGTGCATCCAAAGGTGATGGAAAGACCAGAGCTCCTCTAAAAGGAAGATTTCCTTCTTTCCCTTTTTATTCCATCCAGACTACAAGTCTGTTTGTTGTTGCCACCTATACCTGGGATAGGTCTTCCCTCCTCAGTCTTCGGTCTGTATATCAATCATCCATAGACACCCAGAACTATGCTCCATTAATCCACTAGTCATTTCTTAATCTATTCAAATTGATATCACAAAATCTTTATGTAATATTATTTACCAAGGACACATATCATTCTGCTGCTGACTTCTCTGTAGAAGTATGGCTCATTTTCCAAACATTAAAAAAATGTTGAACTTCAGATGCTGCTTTGACTCAAAACGTAGTTACTAGGAAACATGGAGATAGAATTTTCCTAAGAGGTTCAATAAAAATAAAGGCTGAGGTCATCTTCTGTCTTTCCTGCCAGAGTAGTGATATGCCTGGATAGTTACTATGAGTGACAGCTGGTATTTGTGACATGATTGCCCTTGGGCAGTTTGCATTTCAAGTCACTCCTTATTGGTTGGTAAAAGTGAACTTTACTGACCATGCTGAGAAAACAAGTAGTGTCCTAACCCTCAGGAGAAGCTTCAGACTCCTAACATAGCATATAAGATTCTCTATG
>RJWM01042168.1:0-14517 GCA_004363535.1 Dasyprocta punctata | reverse complement strand
CTCCTTCCTCAGCCTCCTGAGTGCTGGGATTAAATGCGTGCACCACCACACCTGGCTCTACTGTTTGTACTACTTCATCTGAGAAGTGTGTGTTCATCTCAGATGCCCATTTTTCGATTGGGTCTTTATAGCTTGGAGGACTGATTTTTTTTTTTTAAGTTCTTTATACATTCTCAGTAGTAACCCCTTTTCTGAGGAATACCTAGCAAACATTTTCTCCCACGTTGAGTGTTGTCTCTTCACACCGTTGGTGGTTTCTCTTGCTGTGCAAAAGCTTTTCAGTAGGATGAGATCCCATTTGTTGATTCTTTGTGATAGTTCCTGTGCAGTCTGGCTTCTATTCATAAAGTCTTTACCTACACCAGTGTCTTCAAGAGTTTTACCTACTCTGTCTTCCAGCAGATTTAATGTTTCTGTTTTAATATTGAGATCTGTAATCCATTTAGATTTTAACTTAGTACGTGGTGAAAGATATGGGTGCAGTTTTAATTTTTGGCATGTGGAAAGCTAGTTTTTCCAATACAATTTATTAAAGAGGCTATCTTTCTTCCAATGAATGTGTTTGGCACCTTTGTCAAAGATAAGGTCGCTCAGTGTGTCTGGAATTGTTTCTGGATCTTCTAATCTATTCCATTGATCCTCGGGTCTGTTTTTTTTTTTGCCAGTACCACACTGTTTTTTTGTTTTTGTCACAGTAGCTTTATAGTGTAATTTCAGGTCAGGAATTGTGATGTCCCCTGGTTCCAGATGAATTTTAGGTTGTTTTCTCTAATTCTGTAAGATGTGTTTTTGGTATTTTGATTGGGATTGCACTGAATCTGTATAACAGTTTTGGAAGTATGGTCATTTTCACTGTATTGCTTTTTCCTAGCCAAGAGCATGGGATATCTCTCCATCTTCTAGTAACCTTTTCAATCTCCTTTTTTAGAGTACTATAGTTTTCAGTATAGAGGTCTTTTACATCTTTCATTAGATTGATTCCTATTTAATTTTTTTGATGCTATTGTAAAAGTTATTGTTTCTCTGATTTCTCACTCAGTGAGACTGTTATTTGTGTACAAGAATGCTATTGATTTTTGAGTACCCAGCTACATTGCTAAATCTTCTTATCAAATCTAGAAGTCTTGGTGGAATTTTTGGGATCTTCTAGGTAGAGTATCATGTCATCTGCAAATAATTCTAGTTTAATTTCTTCCTTTCCTATCTTTATTCCTTTTATTTCTTTCTCTCATCTAATTGCTCTGGCTAAAGTTTCCAGGACTATGTTGAATAAGAGTGGAGAAAGTGTACATCCTTGTCTTCTTGTTCCTGATTTTAGAGTGAAAGCTTTCAGTTTTTGTCCATTTAGTATGATGCTGGTTGTTGGTTTGTCATAGATGACTTTTATCAGATTGAGATAGAGACCATCTATTCCAATTTTCTGTAGAGTTTTTAACATGAATAGATTCTGGACTTTGTCAAAGGCTTTTTCTGCATCTATTGAGATAATCATATGATTTTTATCCTTGGCTCTGTTAATATGATGCATTACATTTATGGATTTACATATGTTGAACCATCTCTGCATCCCTGGGATGAATCCCACTTGATCATGGTGTACAATCTTTTTGATGATTTGCAGCAGTCTATTCACCAGTATCTTACTAAGGATTTTTGCATCAGTGTTCATTAGGGAGATTGGCCTGTAATTCTCTTTCTTAGTTGGGTCTTTCTCTGGTTTTGGAATCAGAGTAATGCTTGCTTCCAAGAATGAATTTGGGAGTATTGCTTCCCTTTCAATTTCATTAACGAGTTAGAGAAGTAGTAGCGTTGTCTTCACTAAATTTCTTGTAGAATTCAGCAGTGAATCTGTCAGGGCCTGGGCTTTTCTTTGCTGATAGGTTTTTATTACATCTGTAATTTCATTTACTGACATTGGGTTGTTTAGGATTTTTATATCTTCTTGATTCAACTTTGGTTATTCATATGTATCTAGGAATCTGTCCATTTCTTCTGTATTTTCCATCTTATTGGAATATAAGTTTTCAAAGTAGGTATAGGTAATTTTCTGGATTTCTACAGGGTATGTTGTGATTTCACCATTTTCATCCCTAATTTCATAGATTTGAGTCCTTTCTTTCCTTTTTTTGATTAGTTTGGCCAAGGGTTTATCAATTTTATTTAATCTTTCAAAGAAGCAACGCTTTAACTCATTGATTCTTTGTATTATTTTTTTAGTCTCCAGTGTGTTAATTTCTGCTCTGATCCTTATAATTTCCTCCCCTGTATGTGCTTTTAGTTTAGCCTGCTCTTTTTCTCTAGCAGTTTGAGGTTCAACATTAAGTTGTTTATATGAGCTCGCTTTGTTTTTCTGATATGGGCATTTACTGCTGTAAATTTCCCTTTTAAGACTGCTTTCATTGTGTCCCAAAAGTTCCGGTATTTTGTATTGTCATTGTCGTTCAATGTATATCATTTTTTTTTTTTTTTTGTGGCACTGGGGATCGAACTCAAAACCTCGTGCCTGCTAGACAGGCACTTAAGCCACTGAGCCAAACTCCCAGCCCTAGTTTTTTTGAGACAGGGTCACACCATGTAGCTCAAGCTGTCCTTGCACTCACGTTGTAGCCCAAGCTGGCCTCAAACTCACAATGCTCCACCTACCTCAGCCTCCTGGGTGCTGGAATTAAGGGTGTGTGCCACCATGCCTGGCTGTCATTCAACTATAAAAACTGTCTAATTTCTTCTTTAATTTCACCTGTGACCCATTGATTGTTCAGTAGTGTGCTATTTAACTTCCTTTTTTTTTTTTGGCACCGGGAATTGAACTCACAACCTCGTGCCAGTCAGACAGGCGCTTAAGTCAGTGAGCCAAACTCCCAGCCCTCGTTTTTTTGAGGCAGGGTTGCACTGTGTAGCTCAGGCCGGCCTTGCACTCACGTTGTAGCCCAAGCCGGCCTCGAACTCACAACGCTCCGCCTACCTCAGCCTCCCGAGTGCTGGGATTGCAGGCGTGCGCCACCACGCCCGGCTTGACTTCCATGTGTTGATGAAGTTCTTGTGGTTTCCTTTGGCATGGATTTCCAATTTCATTGCACTGTGGTTTGATTCTATGTATAGGGTAATTTCAGTTCCTTTATATTTACTTAAGCATATTCTACGAACCAGTATATGATCTATTTTGGAGAATGTCCCATGTGCAGCTGAAAAGCATGTGTATTCTTGTATTGTAGGGTGGAAGATTCTGTAGACATCTACTAAGTCCATTTGCTCAAAAGTTTGGTTTAGTTCTCATACTTCTTTCTTTCTTTTTTTTTTGTGGCAGCTGGGATTAAAGGCATGTGCCACCATGCCCGGCTTAGTTCTAATATTTCCTTATTGATTTTTTGTGTAGTTGATTTGTCTTTTTGTGACAGTGGGGTATTGAGGTCTCCCAATACAATTGTATTAAGGCTTATTTGATTTTTCATGTGCATTAATAATTGTTTTGTGTAACTGAGTGCACTAATATTTGTTGCATATATATTTATGGTTGTTATCTCTTTCTCTTGGATTGTTCCCTTTACCAAGATATAGTGACCTTCTTTGTCTCTCTTAACTAGTCTTGGCTTAAAATTAACTTTATCTGCAAACAGAATAGCAACCCTTGTTTTTTTCTGAATTCCTGTTACATGGTGTATTGTTTTCCATCCTTTGCCTTTCAATCTATGGGTTTCTTTTTTTTTTTCTGGCACTGGGGATCGAACTCACAACCTCATGCCTGCCAGACGGGCACTTAAGCCACTGAGCCAAACTCCCAGCCCTAATTTTTTGCGGCAGGGTCACACTATGTAGCTCAGGCCAGCCTTGCACTTGCGTTGTAGCCCAAACCGGCCTTGAACTCACAATGCTCCGCCTACCTCAGCCTCCCAAGTGCTGGGATTAAGCCGTGCTCCACCACACCTGGCTTATGGGTTTCTTTTTGAATTAAATGTGTTTCTTGTATACAGCATATTGTTGGATATTGCTTCTTGATCCACTCTGCCAGTCTGTCTTTTGACTGGTGAAGTGAGACCATTAACATTGATCGTTAAAACTGATATGTATTGACTTATCCTTATCATGTTTTCTTATGATTGACCCCCCCCCCCAGTTTTTTTTCCTTTTTCCCTTCCCTCTAATTGTTTGCCTTTCCTGGTAGATTCCTTCTATTCGGGTTCATGGAGCTGTAGTCCTTATCATCTCTTTCTAAAATGTCCTTCAGAACATTTTGGAGTACTGGTTTAGTGGTGGTGAATTTCCTCCAATATTCTTTATCATGGAAGTATTTTGTTTCTCCCTTTATTTTGAAAGATAGTTTTGTGGGATACATCAATCTGGGTTGAAAGTTGTTTTCCTTTTTTTTTTTTTTGTGGCACTGGAGATCGAACCCACAACCTCATGCCTGCCAGGGCAGGCGCTTAAGCCACTGAGCCAAACTCCGGGCCCTGGTTTTTTGAGGCAGGGTCGCACTACATAGCTCAGGCCGGCCTTGCACTCGAGTTGTAGCCCAAGCGGGCGTCAAACTCACAACGCTCCATTTACCTCAGCTTCCTGAGTGCTGGGATTAAAGGCGTGTGCCACCATGCCCGGCTTTGTTTTCCTTTAGAACTTGGAGTATTTCACTCCAATCTCTCCTTGACTTGAGAGTTCGTGTTGAGAAGTCAGTTGCAATTCTGATTGGCTTTCCTTTATAGGTGATTTATTTCTTTTCCCTAACAGCTTTTAAAATTTTATTCTTGTGTTGAATTTCTGGAATCTTGACTATGATATGCCTGGAAATAGATTTTTTTAATCAATGCTAATTGGAGTTCTATATGCCTAGCTTATTTGTATGTCAAATTCTTTTTCTCTACCAGGAAAGTTTTCTCTCACAATGTCTGTAAAGATGTTTTTAATGTCATTTGTGGTATCTCCTGCTTGTTCATTGACTCCAATTAATCTTATATTATTCTTCTTTGTCTCGTCAAGCAGCTGCTGGAATGGTTTCTCATGTTCCCTTGCTAGTGAGAAATCTTTCCTTTCCTGGTCACTAACTGCAAACCTGTCTTCAATATCTGAGATCCTGCGCTCACATTGGCCTAATCTGCTTCAAATACTATCAAAGGAGTTTTTATTCTGCTGCATATCTACTTGAATCTTTTTTTTCTTTTCTTTTCTTTTTGTGGCACTGGGGATTGAACTCACAACCTCATACCTGCCAGGCGGGTGCTCAAGCCACTGAGTGAAATTCTCGGCCCTAATTTTTTTTTTTTTTTTTTTTTTTTTTTTTTGCGGCACCGGGGATTGAACTCACAGCCTTGCGCCTGCCAGGGCAGGCGCTTAAGCCACTGAGCCAAACTCCCGGCCCTGGTTTTTTTGAGGCAGGGTCGCACTATGTAGCTCAGGTCCGCCTTGCGCCACGTTGTAGCCCAAGCCGGCCTCGAACTCACAACGCTCCGCCTACCTCAGCCTCCTGAGTGCTGGGATTAAAGACGTGCGCCACCATGCCTGGCTTGCTTGGATCTGCTTTATGGAATCCATTTGTTTCCTGTGTTGTGTTTCCATAATTTGTATAAGCTCATTTATTTTTTTGTCTGTGTCTGCTCTAACATCCTTTAGTGTGGTGTGTATTTTGGTAATCTCTGTGGTTATTTGAGAGATTATCTCTGATTTCATTTTTTCCAGAACTCCATTCAATTGCTTTATTGCCACTTCAGAGAAATCTGGTAGGGGGCTTTCAAATTTTCCAACTTTGTTGCCCCCTGGGTTTGCCTTTGGTGAACTGGGTGTCTGAGGTTGTGGCCTGTTTAAGTGTCTTCTCATTTCTTTTCTTTTTTAGTTTAATTCCTTGAGTGATACCTGTTAGTTTCCTGCAGTGGGTTGCTTTATTGGTGTTTTTAAGGACGTCCAGGTGTGATCATTCTCTGAGGTATCTTCCCAGGTGTAGTTAGTTCCTGGGCTCCAAGTCTGCTTTAAGATCCCACCTCCTCAGTTTGTTAGAGATGAGAAGCTATTGCTCACCTAGCCCAGTCCCTGGTTCTTTGGCACCATGCCTCAGCAATCTCCGTGACTCCCAATCTCAGCCCTGGACCATCAGGGCCGACAGCTATCCAGATCAACTGTGTTAATTCTGGCTGCAGTGTCACCCACAGCGCCAAACACAGCCAAAAAACAATGAACTGAGCCAACTCCTGATTTGCAACCCTCAACCATATGAACTGAATTTGTAGCCATACATCAGAATGCAAATCATATACAATACATAAGTCTGCAATATGTCAATTCTGTCCTCAAGGGTCAGGACCCAAAATGGATTTAAGAGAAGGCAGAGAAGTGGGAAAAGAGAAAGAGACTGTAGGTAGGTTGGAGGACAAAGATGGATCCCACTAACTTAGGAAAACTGCTGCAGAAGACTGAGGGAAAAAAGAACCAAAAGAGACAAAAAGTAGAACAGAACAAAAAAACCACACCCAGAAGGAGGGCAGAAACCACACTCACACTAAAAAAAAAAGTATATATATAATAAAATTAAAAAGCTGAACAAAACAAACACTAGAAAAAAAAAAAGCCCACTTCCAGGATTCCCTCTGAATTCATTATTAGACAGCCTGTGGAGACAGTGAACCAAATCGTGGCACTGTATCCCCACAATCCAGCAACTGCTCGATGACAGCATAGTAGACAACCTTAGCAGGCCTGCCCCGAGAGCAGACTCCTTGGGCTAGCTGCAGTCCAGGCAGTTTCCACAGGTCTGCGCCCAGCTAGGAGCTGCTGGGGGAGCCAGCAACAGGTTTAGCTCCAGGCTTATCTGGTCCAACTCCCAAATGGCTCCAGCCAATCACTCCCAGGGGAGGACCAGGTCCTCTGCACTCACCGGGAGCCCACACAGTCCCTCACACAGGCTACTCTCCACCAACAAATTACCCCACGGCAGTCCCGGTGGTGCTAGCAACCCCACGACTGCGACCGCGTGCCCCCAGGCCCCACAGCTCCCGTCACGCAGTGAGTCCGACTCCGGGCGAAGGCACCACGACCTACCGCCTTCTTTGTTGAAGTTTTCCTTTTCATTCTCTCTGGGCTTTGATTCAGACTTCAGACTTTCTGGGTCTAAGGAACCCACTTCCCTCCTGTTTGTCTTCCTCAAGATGGTGTGTTCCCACGTCTAGATGATGTCTCTCAGAGAGGCTGTCTTCTCTGCTGCTTACTACTCGGCCTTCTCCATTTTCTAGTATCCTCTTCCAGCTCCTTTTTCAGAGTACTATAGTTTTCAGTATAGAGGTCTTTTACATTTTTCGTTAGATTAATTCCTATTTAGTTTTTTTGTTGCTATTGGGAAAGGTATTGTTTCTCTGATTTCTCTCTCAGTGAGACTGTTATTTGTGTGTAAGAATGCTATTGATTTTTGAGTGCTGACTTTGTACCCAGCTACATTGCTAAATCTGCTTATCAAATCTAGAAGTCTCTTGGTGGAATTTTTGGGATCTTCTAGGTAGAGTATCATGTCATCTGCAAATAATTCTAGTTTAATTTCTTCCTTTCCTATCTTTATTCCTTTTATTTCTTTCTCTCATCTAATTGCTCTGGCTAAAGTTTCCAGAACTATGTTGAATAAGAGTGGAGAGAGTGGACATCCTTGTCTTGTTCCTGATTTTAGAGTGAAAGCTTTCAGTGTTTGTCCATTTGGTATGATGTTGGCTTTTGGTTTGTCACAGATAGCTTTTATCAGATTGAGATAGAGACCATCTATTCCAATTTTTTGTAGAGTTTTTATCATGAATAGATTCTGGACATTCTCAAAGGCTTTTTCTGCATCTGTTAAGACAATCATGATTTTTATACTTGGCTCTGTTAATATGATGTATTGCATTTATAAATTTATGTATGTTGAACCATTCCTGCATCCCTGGGATGAATCCTACTTGATCGTGGTGTACAATCTTCTTGATAATTTGCTGCAGTCTGTCTGCCAGTATCTTATTGAGGATTTTTGCATCAGTGTTCATTAGGGAGATTGGCCTCTAATTCTCTTTCTTAGTTGGATCCTTCTCAACTTTGTTAGCTGTAAGGCTGAGCTTCTTTTTGTGGCAGGGGGACTGGGTTTTCTTCTGTAGTGCAGACAGCCTTGAGCTCTCTGAGATTCTCATGCGTCAGGAAATGAAGTACCACGATCAGGCATGCTCTAGCATCCCTGGGTCAATCATTTTTTTCTTTAGTCACAAAATTTCACCAAGATTTCAGTGTTGGGGTAAAGTAAACATCGCAGAGTCACGGTGGTGCACAACTTCAATGCCAGCCCCTTGGGAGACTTAGGAGTATTGAAAAACCAAGGCATGGAGAAGTGAGCAAGAGGTTTTTCAGTATGAGATGAACATACTGGGCTTATGTCCACTCCAACTTAACTTGTCTAAAGTTCCTGAGACCCTTAGGTAGCAAAGAGAAAAGTTTTGTAGTTGCAGTTTATATTTAATTTAAAATTTACTCAGTGTTCGCACTAGTGGTCCATGGCACGGTGCAAAGCCTTCCTGCTCCTGTTGGATACAGCAGTGAGTCTCTGGCCTCAGAAACAGGACACCCTGGGCGAACAGCCAGTGACTCACAGTGTACTGCATCCCATAAGGTACATGTGATATTTAGTGTTCTATTTTAAATTTGGCTTTCAGTTCTATTTGAAATACAGATCAAGGCATGTGTGTTTAGGTTTAAAGAATCTAATGATTAACGGTGGTGTTTGCTATATCAAGTTTTTTTTTGTGCATACTCAATCCATTTTGTCTTGTTATCTTTAGGTTGCTCCAGTCATTTTCTTTTTCACACGCAGATATCATCTATAGGGTCATTCCTTCAAGTCTTTATATTGTCCCCTGTAGAACACGAGTCTTCCCTGTTGCTCCTGAGGAGTTGTATCAGGAGATCAGTGGAATACTGTTTGGAAGAGTGAGCACTACTCTGTGTTGTTTCCTTGAAGTTTTTTAATACTATTGTACCAGTGTGGTCCACTCTGGTCATACTATTTGACATGTATCCCCCAGACAAGGGAATCAAATGGAAATTTTCAATTGGCAGAAACTGAGCTGAGTGGTTCTCATTAGGGTTAGGGCTAGGGTTAGCTGTAACAAGTATTTCTGTACTACACATTAAAATGTCATCGTAGGCTCTGTAACATAACTTCAGATTTATAATTTCAGTTGAATGGTGTGATTTCAATTCAGATTCAGTGTTTGGGCGTTTTCACTTTTTGAAAGGGAAAGGAATTCTAAGGTGCCTGGAATTTATTATAGTATTGATCACATGCATTAGTTGTGTGGCTGTACAGAAGTAGATTTAAAAGATGAACAGAGCATGGAAGTCACTAGGGATAGAGCGCCCGGGGCAAACACTGAAATAGAATGGCAAGGGAAGCAACGCGCAGGAAAACGAGAATTCATATTGGATATTTTCCGATTAATTGTGCTGTTCAATAAGATTTTGTCATACTTGATTATTCATGGTGAAAATTATTGTTTTAAGTCCGTGAGCATCATGAAGCACTTTTAAATATGACAAGCTGCAGAATACTGGAGAGCTTGTATCTCATGTACAGACAGTTTGGTGAATTCTTTTTTTCTGAGGAAGTGATTTTGGATGCTATTGGATTTTTTTTTGTAAAACATTTTCTTTTTTTCCTGCAAAGTTTTAAGAGAATCAGAAAATAATTACTATATGTGAAGAATATCTGTGATGGGAATGCTTAGCAAAATAAAGCTGAGTGATTCCTTGTGGTGTGTTGCCTGATGAGGAGGAACATGCTGGTCCATTTTGAAACCCCTGCACTTTGTGGATAACTGGTTTTGTAGCACATGGCAAATGGCCACTTAGTCTGTGCCTGACCACAGGAAGTATGACCTAGGTGGAATCATAAGGGGAAAAGAAGTTTCCTAGTTGTCTGTGGAGGAGCACAGGTGTTTGCCACTGCCTTTGGGTGTTGGCCTCAGGTTTTCTCCTGCTCTCAGCATCCAGTCTTCAGCCTTCCCGTGGAGCTTCTTCAGCAGAGAAAGATCCCGAGAGGCAGGGCCATGCACCGGGTGTAATCTCATAGGTCGTGCTTCCTCGCCACAAGAAGACACACCCAGATCTGCCTTTACTAATAACCTAGCTGTCTTCAAACCCACAAAATGTGACAATAGACATGTAGACATCAGGGGTGTCGAGGTGAGTACATTACTTTGGAAAAAATAGCCACAAGAAAGAAACTTTGAAGCGGGGTATGGTGGTTCCCGCCTTTAATCCTAGCACTCGGGAGCCTGAGGTAGGCGGAGCATTGTGAGTTCGAGGCTGGTTTGGGCTACAACATGAGCACAAGGCTGACCTGAGCTACAAAGTGCGACCTGCCTTAAAAAACCAGGGTCGGGAGTTTGGCCCAGTGGTTTAAGTGCCTGTCTGGCAGGTGTGAGGTTGTGAGTTCGATCCCCAGTGCCGCAAAAAAAAAGAAAAAAGAAAAAGAAACTTTGAACCCGTGAGGGAGAAAGAAGATATTATGGACAGTTTATGAGGCTAACTCCTTACTTCCTCACAGGGAAGTGATGGAGGGTGGGGCTGCGTGCAGCTCTTTCTGCCCTCCTGCTAGGATTAGTTTTCACAAGCCTGGATTCCCTTGTGATCTAGGGCAAAGTCAGGTAACACTGTTGGATAATTTATTATCCCAGTTATAGAAAGTGGCAGAGACATCTAACTATGCTAAATTAGATAAAAGTTAAAATATGAGATCTCAAACTCAGTTGTATCATACACATTGAGCTTCACTGTCATGATGGTAAATCACAAAATTAACAAACGTTCCCTTACAATATCAAAGTCATTATAGGATGTTTAAAAATCACATAAAATTTTTTGGAGAAATTTATTTTTATTTATTCATTTATTTATTTTGCAGCACTGGGAACTGAACTCACAACCTTGGGCCTAACAGACAGATGTTTAAGCCATTGAGCCAAACTCCCAGCCTTGGTTTTTTGAGGCAGGGTCGCGCTGTGTAGCTCAGACCAGCCTTGCACTTGCATTGTAGCTCAAGCCAGCCTTGAACTCACAACGCTCCTCCTACCTCAGCCTCCCAAGTGCTGGGATTAAAGGGGTGCACCATGACACCTGGCTTAGAAGTTTAAAATAAATACATTTTAACATTGGCTATGATGAAAATCAGTGTTAGGTTTCATGCCAGGTGTACGTATACTTCTGTCTTAGATCTAGAGTCATGTGATAAGTGAATAAACTGTTGAATACATTAACTTCTATAGCTTATAATACTGGAAGTTGGATGATATGTTAGAAATTTAAATAAGGGAAGGTGGCCGGGCATGATGGTAGGAGGAGTGTTGTGAGTTTGAGGTCAGCTTGGGCTACAATATGAACAAGGTCAGCCTCAGCTACATAGTGCGAACCTGCCTTAAAAAACATAGGTCTGAAGCCGGGCGTGGTGGCGCACGCCTTTAATCCCAGCACCCGGGAGGCTGAGGTAGGAGGAGCCTTGTGAGTTCGAGGCCGGCTTGGCCTACAACGTGAGTGCAAGGCTGGCCTGAGCTACACAGTGTGACCCTGCCTCAAAAAACCAGGGCTGGGAGTTTGGCTCAGTGGCTTAAGCGCCTGCCCTGGTAGGTGCAAGGTTGTGAGTTCAATCCCGGTGCTGCAAAAAAAAAAAAAAAAAAAACATAGGTCTGGGAGTTTGGCTCAGTGGCTTAAGCACCTGCTTGGCAGGAGCAAGGTTGTGAGTTTGATGCCTGGTACCAACAAAAATAAATAAATAAATTAATTAAATAAATTAGAGAAGGTGAAATAATGCCATGAAAGAAAACTTTCGGAGGGGCTGCCTCTTAAACCCACACTTCTGATCACTTATAAGTAGGGTATTCACTCGTACATGTAATTTCTTTTGTACTGGGAATAGAATTCATGACCTCCCCCTTGCCAGGCAGGCTCAGTGCTACTGAGCTATATCCCTGGCCTTGTAAAAGCAATTTTCATTTGAGTGTGGAGAGAGAAGCACCATTGAACTCATACAATGCATACAGTTCATGAATAGTTACTACCCGTCATTCAGACAGGGCCTGCTGAGCGAGCTAGGAGCTTGTGCTTTTTTTTTTTTTTTTTTTTTTTTTGGTGGCACCGGGGATCAAACTCACAGCCTCATGCCTGCCAGGAAGGAGCTTAAGCCACTGAGCCAAACTCCTGACTCTGGGTTTTTGAGATAGGGTTGCACTATGTAGTTCAGGCCGGCCTTGCTTATGTTGTAATCCAAACCAGCCTCAAACTCACAATGCTCCTCCTACCTCAGCCTCCTGGGTGCTGGGATCAAAGGCATGTGCCACCATGCCCGACTTGTCACATTTTTGAAATTGTGTCACTGTGAGATCCATATGGTGTAATACTCATAATTTCCAAGCCACTTATTTATACCTGACCCATATTCACATAGCACAATCTGTATTTCAGTCTAGGGAGACTTTCTGTGGTACGTTATCTTATTGATTCTATTAGGTTTTATTGGAACTATAATTTTTTCAGCATATACACTGATGTTATTTGAAAGTGAATGCATTTGTATGCATTTCACCTTATTCTCTGCTAATTTTATTTTGTTTCTTGTGTTTTGTCTGTGTCCTATGACTTCATTGTAGAATTTTTGTCCTCTAGATTTTAATGTATTGGATTGCATTAAATATTTAATACTGCCTATAATACTTTAAAGAGTTTCTTCTCTATTGTTTAGAATCTGCACGAATATAGAGCAAAGAAATACCCAATTTTCTGTGGGGTGATGATTTTTGTATTGTGGTCGTTTTCTCTAGTTCTCTCTGGGAGCTCACCTCCTGGGAGATCAGGGATGGGCCTGTTAGGGGCGCTGCTGGCCCTGGTCTCAGACTCCCAGAGACCGAGATGCAGAGTGACGCGATGCCCTCAGCCCATGGCCCGCTGAGGAGCCACCCTCTGCCCTGGGTTCTCTAATGTTCCGAAATCGGGATCTTTATTTTTTTCCAGTATGTACATGCATTGGTAATAATAATGTTTTGAAACTCCCCTTTTGGGTCCTTGAAATGATTCAAAATGCACACACATTATCATACAATAATTAAGCCATTCTTTTTAAACATGCATCATTTAAAAATTCATGATTTGATTTCTCATTGTAAGAGTGTTTCTGCTTTTCATTTCTAATTTCATTCCAGTATTGTGTAAGAGCCTGCTTTGTATGATTTTCACTTCATTATATTAAGTTCTTTATTGTTGACCTGAACCTGGGCTACATGTGTAAATATGTTTTGGATTTTCTTTCTTTTTTTTTTTTTTTTTTTTCGGAACCATGGATTGAGCCCACAGCCTCATGCTTGCCAGGCAGGTGCTGTGCCACTGAACCATATCTCCAGCCCATTTCTTGGGTTTTGGAGAAGGCAGTGTGCTGCACATTTATGTGATAAAACATTAGGTAGAATCCATCTGATACATAGCTTTGAACTATGATCTTGGTTTTACATGTGACTCTAAAGATTTCTTGGCCTTCTTGAGCTGTCAGTCACTGATGGAGTTGTTTTGAATTCTCAAATATATGGTTGTGAATGACTGACTTTTCTTTTCCAACCCTGCTCCTGTTTATGTAGCTGGTTGCTCTGTATGTGTGTGGGATATGTGTTAAGCAATGATACTTGTTCTTAAAGAACTACTGATTGGGTCGTCATGTGATCACTGTAATCCTTACTTACTTTGAAGAACATACTGAATATAGTCACGCTAAAGTAGCTCCAGTAGATTTTGTTGAATCAGTGCACTCAGATATGTCTTTGTGTAGCATTCTATTTAATCTATCGTCATCAGTGTCCACACAATAACCACCGTTCTCCAGGTGTTCAGAGTATTTGCCCATCACTCAGGGGTCTAGATATTGATCAGCTCTGACACTTGTTCTCTTAGTCCCTTTTAATGTGAACTGTTCTGAAATGTGACCTGCTCTCCTGATAGACTGTCCTATTCTCCTGTTGGTGAACTTAGCATTTCACAACTGCTAGCTGTGGATTTTTTGGACTGATATTTGTACCTATACTTCTGCTTATTGTTACATAACATGGGAACTGTCTCATTATTTCATGTTTGAAGGCAGATAAGCAGATATAAATCAATAAGCACTACTGTTTCAATCATTTAAAGTAAATTTTATTCTCAAAACTTTATTTTTATTTTTATGTTTTTGAGACAGGGTCTCTCTATGCAGTACAGGCTGAGCTCACTTTGTAACCCAGGCTGGTCTTAAACTTGGAACGATCCTCCTATCTCAGTTTTCCAAGTGCTGGGATTTCCAGTGTGCACCACCATGCCTGGTTTCAAAACTTTTTTTTGTTGAACTTTAATGATAACAGTGAAAGTGTCCCAGGTACGTTCATAAAGTTTCACACTGGGTCCTACGCAAGTAATGAAAGTATCCAGGGTATAAATCCCTACATGTCAGAAGATCTTGCAATATTGATGACAGTTGTTCTTCTTTGGAAATTTTAAAAGTTTGCCATTTGTGCTTTTTCA
>RJWM01042167.1:0-14510 GCA_004363535.1 Dasyprocta punctata | reverse complement strand
TGGTAATACTGGTAGTTGCTCGAAGAGAGAAGAGGCAAATGGATTTCCCCCAAGTCTTTGAAGACACTGCAGTCCTGACAGCAGCTCGGGTTTGGCCCAGAAATATCACTTTCAGACTTTGACCTCCACAGGAGTATCAGAATGCATTTCTGTTGTTTTGAGCTACAAAGCTTGTGGTAGTTCATTAAAACAGCCACGGGAAAACTCATACACTATTTTAATATATTCAAAGGCATTTACAAAGCACAACTTCCTTATTTAGCCTTCAACACTGGCCTGCTTTTCTTTTACAAGGAATGTATAATTTAGAATAGTGCTGTAAGCAGTGATGTAGTTGATAGTTGATTAGTTAGGCAAAGTTTCACAGTTTACTTGGCTCCAGAATTAGTTGATTTCTCAGCAAAAATGGAATCTTACTACCTTTAACAATAGTTAAATGATGATATTACCTCCTATTGCTTCTCAAACATTTTATTCTACAAAAACCTTTTTATCGTGACAACATTTCCTACTTCCCTTCACAACTGCTGATGCAAATTAAGTGTAAAATGGTGATCAATATGTTACTGACACTGACCTTGTTACCTCATATATGAAAACAGAATGGTAATTTGCACCACATGGAAAGCACTAAAGAGCTAGAGGCTCTGGTAGCATGAAAAGAAATGAAGCAGATTTTAATAGCATTTATCTATAAACTTAATGGAGCTATCATAAAGATATAGATGACTATCTTGAAATGTGTGCAAGAAGTGTGAAGCAAATAAACTATATGTTTTGAAATTCCCTTCCAAATCAATAAAGGCAATTTAACTGTTAATTTGCCACATGTTCAAGAATGACTTTGTATTTTATCAGAAGAACTGCATTCTAATTTTTACTTATTAAAATGAATAATCACAGGCCATAAAGAGTGGTTTATCTAAATGCGTTTCCAGTAAAATTAAACTTACACTTGCTTTTTAAAAAGGACTAAAAATATAAGGATATGTAGGTGCGTATGTGTGTTTGGAGATTTCAAGGAAAATATCATGTGCATTCTAAATTATACTGTGATCTGAATTAAACAAATCTGTAGCAAAAAAATTTAATTTAAAATTCTGTTCTGGATAATAACACTTTCTGAAATTGTAAAAACATCATGATAGCTCCCAATATTCACAGAAAAATTCTGAAAATAGAAGGTCAAAATAAACTAATATGATAATAAATAACTATGAGACTCAAATATAATACAGTGATAACATGCTGATGTTTTCAAATTATATTGCAATGAAATTCTCTCTAAACACATTTTAAAGTAGTGCTCTTAAGACCTGGGTTTGCGCTGCTATCATCTGGGGATTCGTGGAGGTTAGAGTGGAGCCTGAGCTTGTGCATTCTTAAATAAACTCATAGCTGCTGCTTATAGGCTGGCTTCAAGTAGAAAAGTGTGAGGAATAAGAAGAGGCCAACTGATTCCTTGTTATCATAGGATTTAAACTCAGTATGCAGATATCTTTGTGTTTCAGTTTTTGTGTAACCTCCAGTAGAACAGCACACAATCAGCACCCACAAGATTGTCTAACTAGTGTTCATTTCCTCAGAGTTCTGCATTAGTAGAATGTGACATTTTATTTACTTTCAGAAAACAGTTTTTCCTAAAACCTCTCTGAGCCCCACAGCCTGAAGTAAACTTGCAGACACATCTTCACAGACCTGCAGCTAAATCAGCCTTATTAATCTCCCTAGGTCTTTAAGACAGGAAAATGAAAACACCAAAGTGTCATTTATACACTGCAAACCACCAAATTCAAGCAGATTGCACAAACTGCCATTTGTGTTCACAGTCACTCTTACTAAAAATTCCTAAACATAAAGGGGAGATGACAGAAACTTTTACTTGGTATAATAGGATCTGGAAACTAAGGTTCCAGTTGTTTTTAGATTTTCATACTGAAGTTAGGGCAAATAACTGTAGCCTGAGATTAAAAGTTAAAACTGTACATTTTAACTTCTATGAAAGTGAAGTAATGAAACAGCACCAATGATATGATTTACTTTCAACAAACATCACTAAAATTATATTACTGTCATAGTCATGTCACATGTCAAGGTCAAAGAAATTTAAAGATATTCTGGACTAGGAAATATTAGCAAGAGAAGCTACTGGATTCATAGAGATCATCTAGTTGCAGAATTTGGAATAGATCTCAGGTTTTTTGGTGAATGTTTCTAATCATCTCATCTCTGAAATACATAAAAATGTGAGGCTCAATTTTCCAATAGTTTGCCAAATCACTGAAAAGTGTTATACCTACTTGCAAATCTCAGGAAAGATCTCTTACTATCAATTTACCATGCTGTCTGTTAGGTCACAAACTCAAGTCTTCTCATTCTGCATCAAAACCTGAGAAGTATATAGGAGACCAATATTAAATATATTTGCGCCAACCTTAAAATACAGAAAGAACTTTTTCAAATATGTGTGTGTGTGTGTCAGAAAGTTTGAGAAAATCTGAAAATACTGAAACTATATAGGACAAGTTTGGAGAAGGCAATAAAAATTACATCAAAAAACAGAAAGGTATCATTGCTAAAAATGCTAGAATCATGTAACAAGTGAAAAATGTATTCCTAATATATTTGCTTGCAGTCAGAGTTTTTAAAATTTTTAATTTATTTATTAGTACATGTGTGTGATTAGTATATGTGTTTGCTTTCACTGTGGATATTCGGTATATGTGCACATCCTATTCTGCTTTCGTGTCCCCTTTCATTCTGCTTCTTCCCTCTCTTCATCTCTGATCCCATTTTCCATTTGTAGTAGATTTATCTCCCTGTTTCCTTCTATCTGTTTTTCACTTTGCTCTTTATTTATACTTTGGATTCCTAATATGAAGGAGAAATTATGGTATTTAAATGTGTGTTCAATTTATTTCACTTAACATTCCATTTTCAAGGTGTACACATTTTCCTACAAATGGTTCAAATTCGCCCATTTGGCAGAGTAGCGTTCCATTGTGTATAAATATTACTATTTTTTAAACCATTCATTTGTCATTGGAAATATAGGCTGTTTCCAAGGTTTGGTTATTATGAATTGTCCTGCTATAGATATCAATATGCATGCATTGGTGTAATATGATATCTTTAACACTTTTGAGAAGATATCTAGTAGGGGAATAGTGGGCTGAATGGAATTTCTGTATTTAATTTTTGATCAATCGCCACACTGATTTCCATAATGGTCGTACTGTTTTACATTCCCACCAGCAAATTAGAAGGGTTTTTTCCTCCCCTACCTTCACCAACACTTGTTTGATTTCTTGATAATAGCCACTTTTTCTGGAGTAAGATGAAATATTAGTATTGTATTAATGAGCATTTTTTAATAGCCAGTGATGTATTTATTGAACATTTGTACTCCTGCAAGGTGTCTGTTCATTGAACTTGCTATTTTTTTGATTAGCTCTTTTATGTTGGGAGGTCTAAGTTTTTTGAGTTATTTATATATTTTAGTTATTATTCTACTGCTCAAGGTGTAGCTGAGAAAAACAATGTTTTCTTTCTGTATGTTGTCTGTTTACTCTGTTGTTTATTTCCTTTGTAATGCAAAAGCATTTTGATTTGATACAATACCATTTTAATAAAAGTTTTAATACACTGTGCAATTTTTCTGATATAATTTTTATAGCCATTTAGGGTAAAATTTACTAGAGTAAATTTATTTCTCATTTTCTCACATTGTGATATAATCTGGCTAAAGGAAAAAAACACTACCTTGCTTGTTTCATTTAATTGTATATTATTTTAGATTGATATTCATTCTGGATGTGTCTAAGAATTTACTAGTTGAAAGAATAGCAGATGACTCTAAAGAGAAGATTCAATGAAAATTTGTATTACTACTTTCAAATATTAATATTCATTCATTGGGGAAATAAAAAATTCTGGAAAACTCTGAAATGGAAGTATGTCAGAATAACTAGACTGCTCTAAACAAACTAGTGTGCTTAGTCTTTCAAATTTATTTATTTATTTATTTATTTATTTATTTATTTATTTATTTATTTTAGTCTTTTGATTTTAAGCTGTTGAAGTGCTTTTTTCCATGGAAGTTCTTTTTATTTTATTAATCATGACAATCAGGTACCTATTTTTTATTCATTGCATCCAGTATTGCTCATTTTATCAGTTTCCTCTAGGTAATAAACATATTCTTTGTGCTCTCATTTCTGCACACGAGTCCCTTGCATTTTCTACTTTCTATTTTCCCTGAGGGAAGAAGCACAGCTTTAACATTCCTCCATCAGAAGTTCAAACTTTCGCAAGGCATAGAAGGTGTGAAGAGAGAAAACACCATTGCTACCTCCAAAGAAGTATTTCTGCTCTTATTTTTTCCTCACAATTTTAAAGCAAAACAAAATAAAGCCATAAACTCCTTACAGATAACTTCCTTACAATTAGAAAGCAAAATAAAATAAAGCCATAAACTTCCTATATCTCTAGTCATCATGCTATACCGCTATTGTTAATAAGTACAAACTGTATGGAATGTTTATTATCAAGAAATTAAAAATTGAAAATGTGCACAAAGGTGAAAAAAGAGGGAACTTTTATATATTTTGTTGAGAATATAAATTAATGCAGTCATCATGGAAAATAGTCTGGAGAGTTTTGAATAAACTAAAAATAGAACTGCCATATGATCAGAAATCCCACTACTGGGCACATATCCAAAGGAAATCAAAACAGTATGTCTAAGCATATTTATTGCAGCACTCCTTGTGATAGCCAAGAAATACAAACAATATAAGGATTAAAGAAAATATAGCACCTATACATAATGGAATATTATTCATGCATAAAAACCCATGTTTTGTGATAACATGGATGGAACTGAGGCTATCACGTTAAGTGAAACAAACAAGACACATAAAGCATGATCATACTTACACGGAATCTGAAAAAGTTGATTTCATAGAAGTTGAGAGTAGAATGGCGGTTACCAGAGGCCAGAGAGAGTAGGGCAGAGAGAGGTGTGGGGAAAGACTGAACTATACTGTTATGAGTAAAGAGGAGCAAGAAATTCTGGTGTGCTATACTGTACAATAGAGGATAGAAAACAACAGCACAACATATATTCCAGAAGGCTAGAAGAAAAGATTTTGAAACACAAAGAGATGATATATATTGGAGAAGACGTAGATGGTTAACTTGATTTAAAATTGCACAATGTATATTTGTATTAAACATTACATTATCATTCATATATACAACTTTTATGCTTTTATTTACCAGCTGAAGTGAATTTAATTAAAAATAAAATAAATAGAACTAAAATGGGTAAAAGATGGTTAATGATTTGAAAAGAATGGATAACTCTCTGGTACCTATTATATTCCTGGAGTCATAAGTTAAATTCTAAAACATATTAATTTTATTTTCTTAATGGTTCTCCGAGAAGTTTTGTGTGTATATGGATGGAATGTTTATAGACCAAAAGAAAGTTAATTCAATTATAAAGAAAACTTTGATTTTGAACATAAAAGTATGAAGTCAAAGGGTGAAAAGAAAAAAGAGAAACTTAAGTAACTTTCTAAAAGTTTATCCATCTGAAATACGACAGTGATCTGATTGTGTTTTAACTGACACAGAAGTTCAAAATCTACTTTTACCTTCTGTACTTCCCCAAAAAGAAAGAAAAACAATTTTCACTCCAAAGAAAATACTTTCAGAAAAGTTTATACACTTTAAACAGTGTTGTATGAGTTAGTGTATGTAGTTGCCAAAATATTTTCATAATTACTTACCTGTACAGGTAGTACTTGCCATTAACTATTTGAACAGAAATTGGTTAAATTATATATATATACTTAAAATTATATACAATTACATATATAATCGTATATGTATATAATAATATGTATAGTTATATGTAATAGAAAGCAACTACTATATATATAACTTGACTAAATTAAAACATTTTAGTCCGTTATTTTTATTTATTTTAATGATATTTTTGTTAAGGAACTGACAAGTTTTAAGTAATTAGAGCCCTGTTTTACTTTTTCTTTTATTTTTATACATCTTTTGTCAGCAAATATTTATAGTGTAAATAAAATAAATATGGTTTTTTATTTACTATGAAATATATACTATTGATAACTTCTCTTATTTCAAGTTGAAATTCTCTAGATTTAAAGTTTAAAGTCACAGCCTTTTTATGCAATAACATTTGGTTCACATTAGTGTCCTAGTTTAAAAATAAAACATATTGTGAGAAAGTTCCCTGCTCTTGGCAAAAGATTTGAAGCTTTATTTGGAATTCTGGTAAAAGTCTTTGAATTAGTGTTTATCAATTCCATATGATCAAGGCCTACTGGTCAAAATGCACTGAAATTATAGCTATAAAGAAAATCCCTGTTTGCAATGATTTATATTTGAATATCTTCCATGAAAACTTTATTTTCACATTCAACTGTTTCCAAATTGTTTTGAACTTGCATTTTTTAATGTTATGTGAGTGTGTGTATGTGTGTGTGCAACCCCATGCTTTCTATAGTAGAGGCTTTTTTATGATTCTTTATCCATATAGAATATTCTATAATCATCTTCAATAAAATATGTCTTATTTAAAATGTTAATATCTGCACTGGAGGTCACATTTTAAAATATAGATTCTAATGTTTTTTTATTCATTTGTTTATTTAATTTTAAATTATTTTAACTTTTGCACTTCATCAATGAATCATAGCAGAGGAGCCAGAGAATCTACGTCTATCACTTTTACTTTTAACTATGTAAAATTAGGAAGTTTTATTAATAGAAAATATTTGTGAAAAACTATGCATGCAAGTTCAGTGATATATATGCTATTGTGATATAGCAACAAATAAAATATGCTAGCAAACCCCAGAACAATGCAAATACACATAGTAAAATGAATATTTGACAATATATTGAAAAATTGTGTTTAGTTACAGTGGTAGAGTTATTGCAGGATTGGTTCTAACTTTGAAAAGTTAAGGAAATAAAGGAGATAGAAGTTAGTCATCCGCTTTAGTTTTTGAAGTTTTTCTAATTCCTGTTTAGGTATAGTTTCCATCACTAAGATCTTAACTCTGAATGAAATTTGGTTTTAGTTTTAGTTTTAGTTTCAGTTTTAGTTTTAAGTTTAGTTTTAGTTTTCTTTTTGTTCAAGCCACATCACAGAACTGGAGATAAGATGCTTCAAATGGGAGAATGATGCAAAATATGAAATACTGTAGCTAAAGAGTTAAGTTTAAAAATGAGACATTTTAGAGAGGAGTCATAAGGGAAAAGTGTCCAGTATTTGAACTTCAGATATCACATACGCACAATCAATATGTAAAGATTATGCTTGATTTCAGTGAAATACCCTATAATTTACTGTGAAAAGTAAATCTGAGATTACAATGAAGAAAAACAAGTCAATGTTTCAAAATAATTCAGAGAAAGTTTCCTATAATATTGCAGCCTGGAATCTTGATCTTAGAAGTGTAAGTCATTGTTAGATTTGAATATCTGTTTTTATTCTCATGGAACTGTAAACATTTTGTAACACTGGATCTTTAAAATATTTTGAGTTACATATAGAATGTTACTTTCCTCAGTCAAATGGTTTTATTGCTAGTTTTTAATCAAGGAATATACCTATGACGAACAGATCCATTTGACACTTTTTGAATAACCACTTCAAGTATTCATGACTTTAAAGCTTAGCTGTGTGAATTTAGAACACGCACACTTTTTTGGAATTTACTGTTGTGAAACCAAAATTTATGCAATAATTCAGTATACTTAATTCATGTATTCACTTAAAAGTCATGTATTAAATAATACAAAATCTATAATTTTATTTATTTTCATTAATACATTTTTGCAGTGCATAGTTCACTTTCCTTGTGTTGAGTTAGTGTACATAGCATACTTTTATTCCCTTTCTCACCCTCTTTCCCTTTTCTCCACCACTCCTTCCATTTCTTCAACCTCTTCTAATTTGATAAAGATCTATCTCCCTACTTCCTGTTATCTATCTTTTGTTCTGCTCTTTAGTTGCAATTTGCATTTTTCATATAAGAGAAGGCATGCAATGCTTAAGCTTGTGTCTTTGATTTATTATTTTTAATATTTTGGTCTCAAGGTACATTCACTTTCCCACAAATGACTCAAATTTATCCCTCTTTATGGCAGAGCAGTACTTCATTGTACTACTCTGCCATAAAAATATCGCAGTTTCTTTATTCATTCATTTGTTGATTAATGGGTGTTTCAAAGATTTAGCTGTTATGAATTGTGGCACAATAAATAAAGATATTTTTGTGTCTCTGTAATATGACATTTTTAACTCTTTTGAGAAGATAGCTGGAAGCAAAAACTACATCAATTTTTTAGTTTTTTGAGGCATATTCAAACAGATTTACAAAGTGATTGTATTAGTTTACATTCCCATAAACAATGTAAAAGGACATAACTGATGTAAATGCTTAAGTTTACTAATGGAATTGAGGTTGAACAGTATGATTGACTGTAATGTGCACATAATGCAGATATCTGTCAGTAGAAATAGACTCAAAATTTGATTTCAGGTTTCTAACAAAAGGTTGAGGGAAATTTATATAGTCATTTTTTATGCATGTATATTTGTATCTGAGTATGTGTGAGAGAGGGATCAACTGATTATCTGCAGAGTCCAGGCTAAAAAGTCTTCCCTATGTCTTCAAAGCATGTGGATCATGTCCTATGGTCTATAACAGCAAACTTATTATAAATACAGAAGGAGTCTCTCCTGCATTAACGTTGTGTACTTTTCTTATAAAAATAGACTGCAGATTCTAATAAATAGCAGTCTAGATATCCAACTCTTTCATCGCCTGATCAATTCATGAATAGATTTCGTGCAAGTGCTTGATTATGAAATATGGGATTGTTGGGTCTTGAAATGAAGAAATCAAATAGTTTAAAACATTCTTATAGATAGCATGGAATGTAAATGTTTGGGTCTATCACTTTTTAGTTCATCAGGGAACTTCATAGGTCATTGCCATTCCTACTGTCTTAGTCGGACTGAAATATATACAAGGACAGAATTCATTTTATTTTTCTTCAAATTACCGCAGTACTGGTATCCGTCTGAAAAGTAGATGCCCCCTAATCATTGGATAGGCTTAATGATTATATAGCTATCAGCTGTTCATACCTAAAAAGCAAGTACTCAATTTTCACATTTCATCAGACATTTCTCTCTTGCCATTCTGTGAACCACTAATTTTGTAATTTTCATGAACCGTTGTAGGTTTCTGTCTTTGAGTTGAGAGGGATAGTGTCACAGAAAATATCTTGAAAGTTTCCTGCCTTACCTGAATCATATTAACTCAAAAAGCAATATCTGCTGAGAGGTAAAATGCAATGACCTGGCAACTTTCCCCCACTGTTCTGGTCTGCAGTTTAAATAATTAAAACCATTACAACATTTCTACAGGATGATTCATTAAAACATAAAAATTATAATGCACAAAACTTTGAGTCAGTATTTCTTCTTCATAAATTATCAGAACAAATAACTAAATATGTACACAAATATTATTTTTAAATCCTGAGGTTGCTTATCAGTGTGGTTCATATTGCAATAAAGAGGAACAAGTTAGGGCCAGATAATTGGAATTTGGATAGATAATACTTGAATAGCCACATAAAAATACTGCTCAGCCCCTTAAGTGACATTATTACTATACCTGATAAATGGATTTTGTCCACAATATTTAAGGTGGAAAAACAATTAAGTTGAAAGAAAATTTTATGCTATCAGTTTTTTTTAAATAAAAAACAAAACAAATATTTGAAATTTAAAAATGTTGAAAGTAGTAGCCATTAAATTGTGGTAGAAATTATAAACTAAACAATTTCAATAGCAAATATTATGGCAGGAATTTTTAGTTGTTAAATGTATAAGTTGATACTATAAATTCTAATAATAGTTGTTTTCTTAATATTTCAGTTTTTTCTAATTTTATGTTTATTTCATCTATTTCCTATCTTAAAGTAGTACTTCTTGAACCAAGTGTGGTGGCCAAACCTGCAATCCCAGCTCACAGGAGTCTGAGGCAGAAGGATCGCTATGAGTTTGAGGCCAGCCTGGTCTGCTTTGTGAGTTTTAGGCCAGCCGCACAACATAGTGAGACCCAATCTCAAAAACAAAACAAAACAAACAAACAAACAAAAAAGAAACTTCTTGGTTACATTTTAATTTATGGTGGTTAAACTTAATTATATTTCAACTTGATTGACTTGGGAGCCACCTAGAGGGTATGAACGTAAACAGTTTTGAGTGTGTCTGCAGGCCCTGGAGGCATGCCCTGGAGTACTGCGTGTGGTCCTCATTCCTTCCTACCTGACACTGTTAACCTCTTCAGCTTTCTGGCCACCTTGAACTAAGCCACTTTGCTCCGTCTACCTTGCCCTTCTGGCATAAAATTCCTGGCTAGGAATTAATCCAGAATGGGCTGAATCCCCCAAAACCAAAAGCCAAAATAAGCCTCTCTTTCTTTATATTATAGGTGTTGAGTATTTTGTCTCTGAAGATGAAATCTTACTAATAAATATTTAAATATTTCTTTAATAATTTTAATGAGTGTTGGCTTTACTTATCTAATGCTATATAGTTTACCACAAATAAAAAAATCATAATATTTAAATCTTGAAAGATAATCATAATATATTATGGTATGAAAAGACTCATACTAATATTTTAATGATATCATTTAGGATCTAAATGACAAGAAACATTGTCATAAATAATTTTTAACTGCCTTATATACTGTCCTCCATTATATTTTATTGGCAATATTTGCATTTTAGGTTGATTTTGTTTCATACTAGTAGTCTATTAAATTTTCAAATAAAATGTAAAGATGCAATGTGTTTTCTATTATACACGTTATTATACACATTACTTTTTGAAAATACATACTTTGTAGTCTTTAGTGTTTGGATCTCTGTAACGTTATTCCATTGTGTGTGTGTGTGTGTGTGTGTGTGTGTGTGTGTGTTTTGCACAAGGACAACTGTTGCTTTCCAAAAAAATGTTTCTTAGTATGTCTATGCATTTTTAATTAGCTTTTCTTCTTATTGCTTTTGCTATTACTGATTTAAAAGCTCCTTTTCTGTTTATTTTTTCAGAAATTGGAATATATTTTTAGTCTGTCCTTTTTATTTTAAACCCTAAATATATTCTGTTGTTTAATATATACGTCAGAAGTTTTATTTAAGAAAAGCATCACCAGTTCTAAATCACTAACATGTTAATTGAAATTTAACACTTAGGTGTTTGGTATAGCTGGCACTCATATTTGTATATGGTGCAATATTGTGTTTATTAACTTGTTCTTCAACTTTATCAATTTCTATATATACCTTTGTCTCTTGATTAGTTCTCTGTCATTTACTTTTAATGTTTTTACATGATAACAATTCTGAATTTTTATAGCACCATTCTGTAGAGTGCACCTTTTTTAATAAATCCAAGTTGACTTATTCAGCAAATTATATCATTCCATAAATCTTAGAAGCATAGTTTCTTAATTACTTGATTTAAATACACTTTAGAATTCTATTTAATTTTTAAATTAATTTAAGGAGAATTTATATCTTTACAATTTTTTGTGCCATTCATAAAATCTCTACAACCCTGTAAATCTTTAGAGCCTTTTAGCAATTTGTCATTAAACTTTTCCTCCATGACATTACTACAATTTGCTTTAAAAACAGTGTTTTTAAAACAAATTGGCAATTTCATTTTCAAAGGTTAATATTTTCTATATTTTATATATTTGGAGTATGTTTTTAGTTTCCTTTGTGGATATTCATTCTTGTAAGTAATGACAGTGATAAATTATTTTATAAATTTCTATCAATGAATTTTACTGGAGGTGTTAAATTAGAAAAGATTTCTCTCAATTCTTTCATCCTTGTATCACTTCTTTTCTTACATATCTGTAGATTGTTGAGGTTACTAGCATTCAGAAAATTAAACAAATAACCTCGAAGCAATGCATTTAAATTTTATTTATAATTCCACTTAGATAATTTATCAAAAGTATTTAAAAATAATTCATATAAGACATGGTGTTGCATGCATATAATCTCAAATTTAATAGACTGAGGCAAGAGTATCATAAGCTTGAGACTAGCGTGAACTACACAGCAAGTTCCAGGTCAGACTGCATGCATAGTACGTTGTAGGTCAAACTGCACTACGTAGTCAGTTTTAGAACAGACTGAACTATGCAGAAAAGCTCTGCTCAACAAACATATAAACAAACAGAAATTTAAGATATTTTAATAATTTGTGATAGATTACTACACAAAAATTATTTAGAAAATGAGGTATATAAAACACAAAGTCTAAGTTTAAAATCACAGAATTTACAAGAATACTTCAAAGATAATTCCTGTAATTTTGATACTACACAGGCTAAAAACTCAAACAAATGTCCAGTGAAATGATAATATTCGAATTTTGTTCAAATTATAAATCCTTAATAAAATGTTCTTTCTGTACAATGCCATGAAACACTCATCCTTGATTTCTATTTTCTGATTCTTGAGCACCTTAGTGATGTTATAAAGAATGTTTGGCTATGTTTTAATGTCAAAAGTTTGCAAGTGCATAAATAACCAAAATCTTTCTACTTTGACAATATTATGACTCAATGATTACTTAAAATTTTTTGCTTAATAAGAATTTGTGCATATACTATAATCAGCCGTACTTAGAAATACTTACAGAGTGAAAAATAAATGAATAAAAATAAAATTCAGCTGTTTTAATACTGAAAACAAATATGATAAGAATGTAAGTAGTTTAAACCAATCACATGTAACATACCTTATTTGTACTCTGCGGTTGTGTGATCAGAAGTTAACTTAATAACCATTGCAAAATGTAACAGAGTCCCTAAGTAGAAAGATTATAGAGAAATCTTATTATTACTTTTAGTCAGAGAAAAAACAAAGGGCAAACACATAATTTTGGAAATGCTTTTCATATTCTTGAAGACTATAATTTATTTATTTTTTAATTGGTACATATTTGCAGTATGCAATGATTACGTTTATCTTGCAGGGTTGATACATATACATAACACATCTTAATTTTTTTCATCCCCTACCTCTCCAGTCCCTCCCTACTCCTTCCAACCCTTAATCCCTTTCTGATTTGCAAAAGCTCTATTTCCATTTTCTTCTTTCAACCCTGTTTCTTTTTTAAATTCCCTTTTCCCTTCTCCTGCTCCCTTCCTCTCATTTGTTGTTCCTTTTCTCACTTGCAAAAGATCTTCATACTAATCAGTCCTTTAACTGGCTCTTCATTTATATTTTGGCTTCCTCATATAAGAGAAAACATTCAATATTTAAGTTTATATGTTCTTTTTATTTCATTTAATATTATGGCCTCGAGATTCATATGTTTTCACACAAACGACTCAAATTTATCCTTTTTATGACAGAGTAGTGCTCCATTGTGTATGAACACATTTTCAGCATTTAGTACTTTGAAAAATACATTAACAAAATGTAACTTGAGTAAAAGAAATTCTTAACACAGTAACATACTTTGTACTAACATATAAATGACAACTATGGTATGTGCAATAAGTTAGTTTGAAACTACAGTTTTGCACCAAGTACATGCAAACATTTTAAAGAATATATATATGCATATAAATCATGTAAATATGTCTATAAATGGTGAAGGATTAATTCCTAACATCAATAATATAAGCATATATATAAACATATAAAGATTATAAAATATTTAACATATTGCTTTGTGTGTATTGATGTGTGCATAATGTGCATACACATACATATACACATAGCAGACAGAAACATGCACAAATGCCTAGACACATAGGGAAATAATGCTGAAAATATTTTAGACACGATTTATAAATTACTTTTTTTCAACTAAAGTACAAATATCCTGAATTGGAATCAGCCCAGTGAAACTGGATGATTAAAACTGATTCAATACTTATACTCTAAAGCTGAAGTTGGCATAAACTGATCAACGACAACTCCAACAGTTTTCCATTTTGAAAAGCTCATTGAATTTTTTCATTTAATGTTATTTTTTCCTGTTCATTTTAATCACTAGAGTTTAAGTTTTTCCTTTTATTGTTATCTCTTAATATGATGAAGAAAGATGAATTTCTACTTTGTGAATAGAAATTGAATTATTTTGAGAATATTATTATTTAATATATATATTCATTATAATATTTAAAAGATAGAAATGTATTTTTAATTTGATTCACCTCCTGTCTTCTCCGTGATCATTAATTTTCGTTTGACATTTTACATCTTATATAGTGATTTTAAAATGGACTTTCTCTTTTCTGGTTCATTAGTGATATCCTTATAACTCTCTGCTAAATTTTTTCCTGTTTTTTTTTTTTTTTTTTTTTTTTTTTTTTTTTTTTTTTTTTTTTTTTTTTTTTTTTTTT
>RJWM01042166.1:0-14254 GCA_004363535.1 Dasyprocta punctata | reverse complement strand
GCAGAGACGACTGGGTCTAGAGTGTGTGATGCTGGGATTAAGAGTGTGATTCTGGGACCAAGACTGTATATAGAAGTTCTGATCCACTGTCTTCATCACAGTCCAGTGGAGTCCACATATGTAATCCCAGAAAAAAGTTATTGGAATTCCAATAAGTAATTCCAGTCTACCACTTCTAGTACCACCCACAGTGAGAATAAAGAGATAAATACATATTTATAGTTGTAAGGGTGCAAGGGGGTCCTAAATCCAGTTAGAACAATGGCTAACAGGAACATAGGCCATGATGCAGGGCCAAACCTGGGTTTTATTTATTCAAGAGGAGAGTGGCTCTACCGTGAGTGACTGTAAGAATGACAGGAAGCATGTGAGTGCTGTGAGCTGGGCGAGATACTACCTTTGCAGTATGCAGAGAGAGAGAGAGGTATGCAGAAAGAGTAATCTGCATAACACAGTTTGAAGGAGTATCTTGTGTTCTGGCATTGGTATCTCAACTTTGATGTGTAACTTTCATGCCCTGAGATGTCTTGGCCTCTTTCTCAAGGCTTAGTCCTAACCGACAGCACAGCATCACTCTGCCTAAGTCACGCATCCTAGTTGGAAGCTACAGTTGGGGCATCACTGGCGCATCACATTGCTTTAAAGACTGCACATCAGCACCTTGGCTAGACCCATTTGCTTAGCTTAAAGCCAGTTGATGAGACAAAGAAATATCCTAGCCAGTTCTGTACATGTCAATACCTGTGTATCAGGACTTGGTTTAGCCAAAATGGAGACAAATGCTGTTCTTTCAAGGAATGCCATCTTGGTGGTCCTCCACAGGTGTGTGATTGCTAAATTAGTCTACTGATTGGTTTGGCATAGTTCTGGGAGTGGATAATGGGGAGGTCCACCCTGGGTGGGAGTACTCACTGGCCTAAGGGTGGGTAGTCTGGACAGAATATAATGGGCAGAAAGAATGCTGTTGTGGTTGCTTGTCACTTGCTACTTGCTGCATTTATGGTCTTCTGCCTGCCATGAACTGTTTTTCTTCTGCAGTGCCTCTCTACCATACCACCCTGCCTTGGAGCTAGCCAACTATGAACTGAAACCTTTACATGCTGAAACCTTTTCTCCTTTAACATTGGGCATTAAGTATTTTGTCTCAGCCATGAGAAAAGTATCAATCAGAGTATTCATCTTAGTTTATGCCATCTTTTCCCCTCTCTTCCTTTTCTTACCATACTTTTTCTCTTCCTTTCTTTCTTCCTTCTGCCCTTGTATCTTTTTTTTTTTTTTTTTTTTTATTTTTTTTTTTTTTTTTTTTAGCTGGGTCTTTCTAAATCACTAACTTGTCCAGGGTGTGATTGAACTTGCAACCTTCCTGCCTCAGTCTCCCAGGGTACTGGGATTACAGGCATACACCATCATTCTGGCTATATGTTAACCTAATGTTACTAACTTTCTGTATTAGTCTTCTTCCCAAATAGTGATTAAAGAATAGTTTGAAAGTGTTAAAAGCAACAACAAAAAAAAAGGACTTTGAAACTTCTTCCTGAAATGATCGAGGATCGTTTTTAATTGATTTTAATAACAGCACTTGTATATACTGAAAAAATGAATAAGGCTTTCTATTGGACAGTAGTTAATATTAAAATAGATTTGAACCTGTCTACTGCATGTGGCACTACAGGTAAACTGTTGCTATAAACTCAAATGTCTGTCATTTTTTCTGTAGTGTTTGTGCACAGTGCAATATGCTTTGATAGCATCGGTACTTGTGAAATGGAGATGTCAGTGATCTCTGCTTATAAATCTTGACGTCCTCCGTGTTTTTACAGACAGACTCATTGCCACTATTACAGCAGCCTAAATCTTGAATTGCTTTTCATTTATCCCATTTACATCTTGACAGTTTATCAGAGCATGCATGTGAGCAGTAAAAAATACACGTATCATTATTGTATTTTTTTCTTACAAACTTGATTATCGATCGCTCTGCAAATTGGACTTTTGTAAGCTTGTGGTGACTAAGAAGGGGTTTAAAGAATTTTTAAAAAAGGATGTTCTAGAAATGTATTTAGAGTTCAAAAAACATATACCATTAAGTAAAACCAACAGTTTTATTTAGCTCTTCTTTTTTTTTTTTTTGGCAGCACCAGGGATTGAACTCACAACCTCGCACCTGTCAGATAGACACTTAAGTCACTGAGCCAAACTCCTGGCCCTGGTTTTTTGAGGCAGGATCACATTGCGTAGCTCAGGGTGGCCTTGCGCTCGCGTTGTAGCCCAAGCCGGCCTTGAACTCACAATGCTCCTCCTACCTCAGCCTCCGGAGTTCTGGTATTAAAGGCGTGTGCCACCACGGCCGACTTTATTTAGCTCTTAAAGTAGCTATTGACTCAAAAGTATTTGATAGTTCCCTGACTCTTACAAATGAAGTGCTCATTCAAGTCATTATACCTGTTGCTAAGTGCTAAGGTTTCTTACAGTGCTCATCGCATAAAAGTGGTTTTAAATACCCTGTGCATATAATTAGTTTTTCATTAATTGGATGTTATTAACAGAGATATATAGATTGGGTTTCTGCTTTGTAAGGGTACAGATATTACATATTAGCTCATGAAAAATGGTGAACTTGAAGTATAACATAAACGTGTGCATATACAAACACACGTGTGCATATACAAACATACATACATGTACTTTTCATAACATAGGAACTGAGTATTCCGGTGCACACCTATAATCCTAGCTCTCTGGAAGACTGAGGCAGGAGAATCACAAGTTTGAACCCAGCCTGGGCAACTCAGCACCTTGGCCTATTCCCCCAGGGCAGTGTAATTATTGTGTTTTGCAAATACATGGTATTAAAATTCTTTTAGAAATAAAGTGAAAAAAATTAATTATGTGCTTCCCATATATAGGCGTGCATACCTATTCCAAAAGGAAAGCATGATGGAATAGAAATGAGGATGGAAAATGAAGGAAGGAAGGAAGGAGGCAAGACTGGGGATGCAGCTCACTACAAAAGCTCTGGATTGGATCCTCTGTACAGCAAACAAAGTAAACAAAACTAAAGAATGAAAACTGCACACATACCGAAAGGAGTTTTGATTTTGATAAATAATTCGTTTCTTGCAAGTATGTCTTTAAGCACAAAGAAGGCATATTTTTGCTGACCGAGTGTGTTCTTGTCCTTCTCCCCTGCTCTCACCCCTCCGTATTCCTTTCTGGAGGTAGTTCAGGTCTTAACTCTTTATCACCTGGAGCACCAACCTGGCTCTTCATCTTTCTTTGTTGGGTGCCTTTATCCCGTGTATCCCGCACATTGCATCCCAGTTTAACTTCCTGAAGAGCCGGTTAGCAGGCTGAGTACTAAGAGTCTGATGTGTGTAAGGCATTTAGATAAGTGATGTGGAGCTAAAGATGAATCAGGTTGCTGTCAGAGTAGGAAAGATAGGAGTATGTTAACAATGAAAACACAGAAAAACAAGTTGCAAGATCCTAATTTAAGAAAACTATAAATAGAGTGGTATAAAAGTTCTAAGTATACCTGCAGAAATGAAGACAAAAATATTCTTGGAGAAAGCAGCATTTGAGTTGACCCTAAAGTAATAATTATGCTGAACATTCATTGACACTTAATTGTAGAAAGCACCAAGTGAAGGACCTTGCCTGAATTTTATCATTAATTCCTGGTGATCCTCTGAGATCCACACGATCATTAACATCATTTTAGTAATTTAGGGCTAAGACTTTTTACAAGTTAAAGCACCTCCTGAAATTCATACAGGGAACCTGGAGGTCAAGATGGAAATGGAAAACCAGTCTGTGGGGCTCGATAGCAGAGTTCAAGGACCCATGTGTCCTGGGCCCTGGGTTAGAATCCCACCACTGCAGCTCTGCCTCCAGTCCTCCCCACAGCTGTTTTGCAGCCTTAGTTCACACAGACCTAGCCATAGCCATCATGTTTAGCTTGGACGCAGCTTTAGAGACCAGGTATGGAGGATAATTTGCATTTAGAAAAAGTGTAACATAGAGTTGGTTTTTGCTCATATATGGAAAGCTTAATAGCTTTGATAAAAATGGCAATAACTAATATATATATATATATATATAAATTTTGCTTCAGACAACCCTGGTTTAAGCAGTGAACTTATGTTAGTTAATTACTTAATTAAATTCTAATTTGAAAGAAGATAATTTTAATAACAAAAGTTATATATATATATTTATGGTCTATAGTGTGGCTTTTTGGTACACGGACATGTTGTCAGCTGATTAAATTAATCTAATTAGCATAGCCATCACCTTACATACCATTATTTTGTGATGAGAACATTTCAAATCAATAGTCCTAGCAAATTTCAAGTACTGTTTATAATTATATTCAACAACCAAACTTTAGAAGTGTTTCTCCTAACAGAAACTTTGTGTTCTTTGACCAGTATCTTCCCTTGCATCACTTCTAGCTTCTCATAAGCATCCTCTGCCTTCTGTTTCTAAGACTTTGACTTAGAAGATTCCACAAATGAGGAGGCTCTTCTCTGTGCCTGGTTCATTTCCCTTGCATTGATATCTTCCAGGTTCACCTATGAACTTATGTTTATTTATTTTTCACAAGAAACCTGTGAGATAGTTGTTATTACTTTGCAGGAAGAAACTAAGGTAAAAAGACATTATTACTTTGTCTAAAGTCACATGTAGTTATTAAGTGGAGCCAGGTTTCAAACCCAGGTTATATTTCTCTAATTCTTCATTGTATAATATAGTAGCTACACATGTCACCTTGAATACTTGAAGTGCAGTTAAACTAAATTGAGATTCACCATATGTGTAAAATAATACCCACATTTTTTAGACATACATTATGAAAAAATGGAAAATGCATTATTAATGATTTTATAGTGATTGCATGTTGAATCAATAAGATACATAAAATATATAATTAAATTAGTTTTTACCCATATCATTTTCCTTGTTGCAACTAGAAGACTTAAATGCATCTTGCATCATGTGCTTATTGGGCATTCCAGGCCTAGATTCTCTCCCAACGCCCAAGCATGTATGTAGAGAAGGCTAGGGAGAAAAATTGGGTTTAAAGATTGAGAAACAAATGCTATTACTATCTTAGCTTTGTTATAAGAATATTTCTTGAGCTGGATACTTTTTGGGATAGAGGGAAAGGAAGAAAATCTGAAAGACAGAAGGGCTGTGTGGAGTTAATGCAATCTGTCAAGTGAGGGCTAGTTTACATGCACAGACCATGGTAGAGTGAAGAAAGATAACATTGGAGATGAGAGAAATTATAGTCTGTGTTGAATAGATATGACAAAAAATTGGATATTTGTGCCCAGTGAGAGAGAAGAGATGGTGGAAGGGAGCCTTTGAGGTTCTGAAATTGAGTAGGAAGATAATGAGGCAATTAACAGAAATAAGATACACAGTAAGAGGAAGGGATTTGGATGTGTTTTAGGCATACTGAGTTTCAAAGTGCTGAAGAGTACTTGAGCAGTAGGAGCTAGAAGTCTGCTAAAATCAAAAGATTGGAACTCTGTGTCATTGTCAATATCTCCTTGTATCGTGGCAGGAAATCAAGGTGAGGAAGCTTTTGTGTAATGACAGCAACCATTGAGACTACTTAAAGGTGAGGTTTGGCGGTTATGAATGAAAGGAAGGTCAGAACCAATGATGAAACATGAAAGGTAAGGAAAGACTGAGCAGGGAGTGGAGAGAACTACAACTCTGCATGAAAAGTAGAACTTGAGGAAGTTGTTCAGGAAAGAGAAATGGAAGTAGATGGAATCTGAGAAAAAGCTGTTGGGCCTTGTGATCAGGAAGCTTTGAATTACTTGATTGTATCACTTTAAGGAAGCAGTGTTTGGTAAGGAAGAAAGACAATACACTGAGAACCATAATACTTTAATAAAACTGAATTATACTCATTCGCATGTGCATGCATATATTTGTATACATACTGTCTTTATACTAGGCCTGCCCATGTTGAAAATGCGAACAGTGAGGCTTAAAGCATTTCCAGTATTGTTTTCTCAAGCACGCTGCTGGTTATTGGCCCAGGAGGGGCTTTTTCTAGATGGTCTGAATTTCCATCCAGTGAACCTTCCACTGCACTAAGGCTTTTACGAGTATGGTGTCTTCTAGGTTCTTTTACAGAAGAGTACTCAGCAGTTTCTCTTTGATGTTGCATGGGGGTGTGTTCCAAGGGAGACAGGTGCTTATGTTCATCAATAGCTAGGTATGAACTGGGAGGAGTGAAGTTGACTATGGAAAATATTTCTGAATATTTTTAATTTCCTCTAATTGCTTACAAGGTGAAAGCAGAAATTTTTCTGAGAGATTGTGGAACAAAAATTATTCTTTTCAGAAGAGCTGGTCCTAAGTTTAAAAAAAGCAAGCAAACAAACAAACAAACTTCCGCCTCAGTTGCTCTCAACTCATTGGGAATTTCTATGGAGTTCCAAGCGGCTTACGCATGTGAATTCCCTTGGTGGTATGATGGTGTTGATATGTGATAAGTTCTCTCCTTGGCTACTGTGATTAGCTTCCCTGTCTTTTCCTCTTGAGGACTAGACACTGCCTTCCTGAATGAATATTGAATATCTACTAACAGTTTATTGCTTCAAGTAATTTTGCTGATTCATCTCACCTACTACTTAGAGTTCGGGAGGGTGGATCTTTCAACATGATTCCCATTCCCTTTGTTCCATGCCTGTACCATCTTGCTCATCATCTTATAAGTTTTATTTTATGAAAATTCTCTTTGATGTGGAAGTATGGCACTTCTACATAATTATCAGTTGCTAGGTAATATCTCTGTCTAGAGGCTTTGATACAAAAAATGACCACTACTTGACTCTCCTCAGTGGTGGGCACTATGTAAGATGCTTTATGAGTGTTCTTCTGTAATTCTTATGTCAACTGTACAACTTTCAGCCATCTTCTGTTTTCTTTAAATTAAAAAAAAAAAATTGAAGAGAGACCTGGTAGTGAAAATGTCTGCCAAAGTATTCCTTGGGGCCCCTTCCTCGCTTTCATAGAGTATTTTTTAATGATCCTTCATGTTTTGTATTCCCCAACTCCCTCCATCTCCATTTTTATAAATTTAAAACTGGCATACAAGAAAATATCCATCCATTGGTACCATTTCGGCATTTCTATTACTTTCAGAGTAACTGTCTAATTCAAAAATGAAATATATTTAACTTGAGAAGTAGAAAAACTCCTGGCTCCTATTTTATTATTGAGTCCTGTGTTGTCATATGCCTCCTTTTATCACCACAGATGAGAGACATGGATACAGTTAACATTCACATCTCTGCATTTTGCTTGCTTTGAAATCAGCTAATACTATTTGAGGCAGTATCAAGTGATAGAGCTCCGTGATTACATAAGCAACACGAGATGTTATTTTAGAGATGTTTTAAGTTAAAATTTATTTTGCAAGAACAATGTGCAATAGGAAATGATCAAATTCTGACCATGACTTTACATAGATAAGTATCTCAGTGTCACTGGAACAAACTGTAAGAGAAAATAGTGAATTTATATTTTGTGATATGACTCTCACTTTAAAGAAGTGTCCCACTACTGAATAACCTTTGAAAAAAAGTATTTGCCAGCTGCAGCAAGGTGATATTTAGCTCAGATATTTTACTAAGGGTGCTAATTCTGTGATTGCCAGTTTTCTTTCTTTTTTTACATAAGGCCAACTAATAATGCCCACAAAGAACGCCATATTAACTTACTTGAAGTGCACAGTGGAAAGGAGGATAAGATAGAATGAATTCCACAAGTGGATGAACTGGTAAAATTAATTTACCCATCAGTAAATATTGCACATAACTATTTAGCATCCTTTTTTATTAATTTTTTTGGTCTGCCCAATTGTTGATGCAATAATTGGAGCTTTTAATAACTGCCAGTGCATTGCAAATGTAATTGTGCAATCTTGTGTCAGTGTAGTACTGTTATTTACATAGAATTCACATTAAATGGATGATAATAAAATATGAGTGATTATGAAATTTTATTCAATATTCTGTTAATTTTGAAGAATATTTGTTGAATATAAACCACTGTGGTGTTTGGGCATGCTACATTGTTGATGTTTCTTGCTTAAAAAGAAAAAACAAGCTTGATTTTGGCAGAAAATCCTCTGCTATTAGTTGGTCATTAGACTTATAAACATCTAACTTCAGCCTGGCAGCTAAAGAATTAGGCTCTTGTCTTGGTATTTGGCTTATTACTTTCTCTTTGTACCATCTGAGTTTACTTATTTATAGACTCCTGGAGACAAGTAGTATTCCTACCTGTCACTTGAGCAGAGTATCATTTGTTTATTTTAACTAAAGGGAAAGTTTTAGTTGTTGCTTTTGTTTAAAAAGGACCACTGCGTCCTCAAGAAGACCTAGGCTCCAGCTTTTGGCAAGTGACTTTGTGTGAAGCTCTCAGGGAGGGATGTGCTTCTTTCTCAGGCCTCTTTCTTAGTCATTGAAGACTCAGTGTTTGTGGAAGACTCAAGAGAGGGAATTGAAGGACAGGGTTTAGGGCTGTTCAGTGATGTTTTGACCCACAAAACTGTTCTCTGAACCTTGTGAATCTCTACTTTCTTTTCTTGGAGAATTTTACTAGCTGCTCACGTTGAGGAAGTGAAATGTGCAGGTTGCATTTTAAAATAGCTCTGGTTATTGACACATTATTTATCCTAAGGATGTGAATGGTATTTGCCCTTCCAATTTTACCTCCAAGGAGGCTGCATGAAGGCTGCTAGTGGCTGCAGTTAAGACCTCTCAATAGTTTTAGAATAAGTTGCTGCCATTGTGGCATTCATTGGTGTCACCCATTGATTCAAGAGCACTAATAAATTTAAAGTATCATTCTGAGAGCACATGAATATGGGGAAAACGCCCCTTGTTCGGCACTTTTCTTGGAACCATCGTGGCCCTTGTGTTCTGAGAATATTTTTCATCTAAGGGACTGTCAGAATGTGTCACCTGGAAGTGTTAAAGTTAGGTGTCAACAGTGGTGTTTGTTTTGTATCAGCTGTAGGTTTTTGAAGTAGCCCTCCCACCTTTTTAATCTCCAAATAATCTTTTCATTATTGTGTTCTCTTTATAGGGTGGTTTGATATTGTGTTTGGTTTTTTGGGGGGGCTGTATAGGGAAACAACTTTTCATTCTAACTCCATGAGTATTTGTGTGCATACATTCATGTGATATTTAAGTTGAAACTTATGCACAAAAATATAAAGGACAATAAGTAGTATATAATTATGTAAATACTTATGAAGCATTGACTGTGGTATAATGTGCTTCATGGGTTTTCGAATGAACATCTATCTTTTAGGTAAAGACTAACATTTATCACAGTGTGTACAAGGGCTTGGTTATGCAGCCAAGCGAATTGAGAATATACAGAGCTGTGGTCATTATGCCTGTTATGGCAGAAGAAAGAAAATAAACATTTAGCCAGCAACAGTAGAAAAATACATATTTACTGCCTTTTGGAGTTTTTGAAACATCCTTGCTTCTTATTTTGTTGGCTTTCCCATTGATTCTCTTTGGGAAGTAGTTATTTGAAGGCAGGCTGGGGAGTAAATGCTTGTTGGAGTGTAGCCTCAATAAGAATTGATATAGTGGGCATTGTAAGATTTTCTTTTTCTTTTTTTTTTTTTTTTGAAGCTACTGCCCTCCACAGATTAATAAGTGTCTTTTGTCTCAGACATAATATGGGCAATTATTTCCTCAAACTAGATGACCGAACACAGGTACCAGTGTTTGTAACTGCTGTGAAGATAAGAACAATTCCATCCTGTTTTTCATGCCTTGTAGACAGAGAACTATAATGAATGTAGTTATTTATTTCACTACCTTCTCATAAACTATTATCACTCAGTTAAACATACCTAAAACTTTGATGCAAGGCTAAGCAAAAAATATGCAATAATAATATTAAATGCCATTTATTTCACTGCTACTGGATTGAAAAACATACACTAATCTTTGTATCAAGAATCTCATACTATTAATATTATTCCCATATAGCAGTACAGAATATATTGACTTGGAGAATGAAAGTTAGTTGCCTAAAGCTAAGTTAAAGATTGGGGCAAAAATCATGTCTGTTACCTCCCAAAGTCACTGTTCCCTCTAGTAGGCATGCTCTTTCTAAAACAGTGACCAACAAACATTTCAGAAAGTGTTTGATAAAAGATCCTTTTGGCTTTGTGGGCCATATGGTCCATGTCATAACCACTTAACTCTGCTGCTGTATAGTGAAAGCAGGCATGGACAACTAGTAAGCGAGTGTGCCTGAGTTCCAATGGCACTTTATTTATGGATAGTAAAATCTGAATTCCATATACTGTTAAGTGTCATAATATGCTATTCACCAATGTCTAAAAAACAGATGGCAGTCAGATTGGACTCACCAGCCATAATTTTCCAACCCCTTTCCGAAGCAGAAATACGTGGTTTTTTTAAAGATAGCTATTTCTCAAGCATTTATCATGTTACTAATTTCAAGATATTTTGCAGTGTTTCTAGAAGGCACACAAAGGACACAGCCTGAGCAGCAAGGAGGCAACATGCACCCAAATTACTAAAATGCAGATGCAGTGGGGGATGTATAATTCAGTGCTCTAAACTGAATTTCTGATAAAATGGGATTACTTTGGCCTGGACTATCAAAACAGACTTAACATTTTTAAGTATAAAGGCAAAAATTATTCCAAGAAGAAAAATGGGATAAAGCAATCTAAGATAATTAATTTGATAAGCAGAGTTACTTTACAAGTCATTGTAGGTGAATTGCTGACTAATAGCCATGAATGTCTTAATCCTTGTAGGGTTGCTGTCTGGAAAATGGAGACTATATGTTGCTGAGTTGAATAGTGCTAAATCTTTGATTTATTGTTTATAAGAAGGTACAATCTTAAATTTATGCCTCATATTTTTGGATTTGAAAAGAAGTTAATTAAGGGAAATTGTTTTGCTTTGTTTTGATCTCTCTTTTATGTGCACTCTATGACCCAAGTCAAGTCTTCAAAGTAGACTTGGCCCAGTGGCCACCAGCATGCATTTATGCAAACCATAATTTCCAAGCTTCTATGATAGGCCATTTACATTACAGAATGTAAGATTTGCAGAACCCCTGAAAAAACAGTTTAGCTCAAATCCTATGTAAAAAAGTGCACACAAAGCTCAAACTGTGTAATGAGAAGCAGAAATGTGGAATTGTTCAGGCAGTCAGCAGGTAACTGATTTAAATGCTTACATTTTATCCTAACTTTGGAAGATTTAGCCTCAAGTAAAAATTGCATGATGGCTATATGTTAACTATACTCATGATTTCTTAGGGAGTTTTGGATCTCTTGTCTGACCTGTGCAGAGTAACCTCTGGAAAGTAACTTTAACTATACTGAACTTTCTTGGTGACCTGAATAGTGAAACAGCCCAGCAGAAGCTGAACTTTTTATCAGTTTGTTTTGGCCAAGGCAGATGTTACTTGAAAACAAATCTTTAAAACCTAGAAATGGGAATTTGCTTCAGCATTCTTAAATTCCTCAGTAGATTACCAGCGAAAGACTGTTGCCACTAAAAGTGTTGTGTGTGTATGTGTGTGTGTGTGTGTGTGTGTGTATGTTAGCTACGGTACTCCTGTGCAGTACCATATATCTAGTACTCAGAAGAGAGTGGATGAGGTTTGGGTGACCCAGAGCTTACAAATACCCCAAACAGAAGTAGTCTCCTAATAGCACACTGGAAATGACTCTATGAGGACACAGTGGGAGTGTTTTGAAAGAGCTATGAATGCAGTCACTGAATTAGCTTCTATTGTAGATTGATATTTTTATATCATGAATTATTTTGTATTTAGATGAATACATTACAGTTAGAAGTAGACTATCTGCTTAGTGTTATCCTCAAACTGCCCAAAGAATTTCTTTGATCAGTTATCATGTCTTATAAATCTAAATTGTTTTCGATGGAGGATAACGTAAGGGGGGTTGCTTTTTATTTAAGGCTAATTTATTTATCAAGTTTTCTAATGCATGAAATATGTTAGATTTTTCAAGGGATACAAATGTATGTTATATACAGTTTCTATTTTCTGAATGCTTAGAACCCAGGGGTAGGGTTTATCCAAATGAAAAAGAAGTAGAGGTGGTATATAGTAGGATAAAGGTACCTTGATGAGTAAAGTATATAAACATTTTTCTAAGGATTTAGAATGGGGAATACCAAGGAGAGATTAAGGGAAGAATTGAGAGTTTACTTAGGATTCCCATGAGAGTTTCATGCTTCTCATATATTGCCAGATGGTTCTCCAGTATCATAATGAATATGGAACCTCCAATTTGACTCATCCTTGCCTCCCTGAGAATTACTTTTTTATAATCTATGCCAGTATTAAGGAGAACAATGAAAGTTAAAATGAGAACCACTGTTTTATTCATAGGGCTTAATATTCATTTAGAATTAGGTAATTTTCTAAATGTACAGTTTCTACTACAGGGCTTACTAGCCAGTGTCTTTTCTCTTAATGTGTTGTTGACATTTGAGAATGCCTTTACTTATTAACTAAGTATGTATAATGAAAAAGAGTTTTGCTCCTCCTGCATACCACCAAGCAGTGTTGCTCTCCAAAATAAAATAAAATATGTTCTTAATTGTCAGAATTGTAGGACTGCTTAGTATTAATTCTTTTCCTTCTTACTTGGTGTTAATTTCTCCTGTAAAGTTCAGCAGATTTGATGAAGGTTTTTTTTTATTATATCTTGGAACCAATAATATACTCTTTCCATTTTGAAGGTGATTGTTTTTTCCCTTTTCACTGGCAAAGTTTGTTTCATTCCTTTTGGGAAGGAAGTGAAAGAAATACTTTGCAATTATCACCTATCTCTTCTCTCCCCAGAACAAGGAATACTGGCAACAACAGAGGCATGATTATGGACCTGAGATTATCCTATTGAGGATAAGAACTCACTGATGAGTGATGACATTAATATAGTAGCTTATATGTGGCATTTTAAAGAACAGGCAGAATGGAATAGAATAGAGTAAAAAAACTGAAAGAACCGGGCACGGTGGCTCACACAATCGTAGCCGCACTGGGAGGATGATATAGGAAGATCACCATTTTGAGCCCATTCTGTGCAATTTAGTGGCTTAGCAGGACCCTATGTCAAAATAAAATATAAAAGAGGGCTGAGCTGTAGTTTAGTGTGAAGGCTCTGAAGTCACTCTGCAGTACCATACCAGAGCATGGTGTGCACCCACACACATACACATACACACACATACACCAGAAAGAAAAAAGTCACAGTTTATCATACATAAGGATAGTATGTATATTGTTTCAAGAAACTTTTTATCAATTGTATATTATAAGCATGCATGTTGTATCTACTAGAAATAATGTCAAATTTTTAATTTTGGATCAAATAGAAATAATTTGAAAAATGCAAGACTAAATTTTGAGTCCCACCCTGTACCGTAACTCCAGAAAACATTTTCCTTCCTTTCTTGCTTCTTGGATCGCCCCAATTGGCCTACAACCCAGCCTAATCCCCCTCAGTGGTCTGCAAATATGAAAATAGGATCCTTGCTTGGGAAAAGAGTAGAAAGAGGGAAATAGTATTTTATATACTCAGATATTTTCAAATAAAATTCTGCCTTTTGTTGACTGAGGCAGGGACAGGCGAAGACAATGTTGTTTTCTACTGTGTTTGGTGACAGCTACAGAAAAACTGCAAAATGCAGTAAACAGAGAGAAATGCTTCATAGTTTCTCAAGTACCACCAATTTATAACAGCAATTCTTTGCAATATAATTATATTTCCATAGAAACAAAGACTTCCAACTGGAGTTTGATACATAATATTCTTTATAAAATACAGGCAGGAAATCACTTCTGGGCAAAAACAAAAACAAAAACAAAAACAAAACAAAACAAAACAACAACAACAAAAAAAGAAGCCCTGACCCAAGCTCTTCAATAAAGAATAAAAACCACAAATGTAATCATAATCATTGGGGCCTTTGAAAGCAATATACTAAAGACATGCTACAAAAGATTTGATTAATGAATGCTTCATATGACTGATAAGAAAGTTGTTAATTTTCACATCTCAAAGATACCCAATGAAAGTTGGTAGCATAAAAAATGGGAATGTAAGTGTTTTTTCTTTTCAAATAAATAGACTATGCATTGTGTTCTGGTATATTGTACACATTACACACAGCGTCTC
>RJWM01042165.1:0-14513 GCA_004363535.1 Dasyprocta punctata | reverse complement strand
TTTGTTATCTTTTTAGGCTGATTACCCCAATCCTTGCTTTGCAGATGACATGATCCTCTACACAAACACGTCCAAAAAATTCCACCAAAAGATTAATAGAATAAACAAGTCTAACAATATACTGTATGAAAAATCAATACACAAACTTTTATTTTAAATCAAGAACAAGTCTAACAATATACTGTATGAAAAATCAATATAAAACTTTTATTTTAAATCAAGAACAATACAACGATGTCCACTGTGACCACTTCTGCTCTACACAGCACTCAAAATGTTAGAGCAATCAGGCAAAAGAAAGAAATACAAGGATATATATATAGGAAAAGAACAGGTCAACAGCCTGAGGACACTGTTCACAGGATTGCTCCATACTATTCCTTTTGATTTTTGTATCTTTTCAGGCTGATTACCCCAATCCTTGCTTTGTAGATGGCATGATCCTCTACACAAACACGTCCAAAAAATTCCACCAAAAGATTAATAGAATAAACAAATCTAACAATATACTGTATGAAAAATCAATAGCGTTCCTGTATGAACTCACCAAAAAACAAATTTGTAAAACGATACTATTCATAACAGAAACAAGAAAAATTAAATACTTAGAAATTAACCTAACCAAGGAAATATAGTGAACCCTCAAATTATAACTCATCTCATACACAAATAACTTCAGTTACAACCAAAATTTTAGGTTTAACTTAAGAGCAAACTCTTGAGTTACGACCCAAATGGCGGCTGCTTGAGTGTAAACAAAGACTCATGATGCCAGAAAAGCACCTGTGCTGTGGGCATGACTTCAGTCAGTGCTTTATATGATTACTATGATTACTGCTATCAAAATGGCACCCAAAAAGCTAGGGAAGAGGCAGTAAAGAAAACAATCACAACAAAAAAGAAAATGTTAAAAAAAAAAAAAGAAAGAAAGAAAAAGAAAACAGAAACAGACAACCTGAGACCAGCTTTTAGTTCTGAAAAGGTTAAGATCTAGTGAGTCAAAAGCAGGTCCCACTGCATCAGCAAGCAGAAACACCAAAACGACACCCAGCATTTGGAGGCAGATACATTTTACATCGACAGGTACTGATGGAGATCATTCCCAAAATACCAGACCCTGATCTCTGGTGGTCTAGAGCTTATATGGGATAAGCAAGCAGAAGTACAAAAGGAGAATGGCTTCTCAACTGGGGATTGATTCTTACAATATGGATCATAGTGACCAGCTATGCGTCACTATGACCAGCCGTTCTACAAACAAAAGTAACAGGAAACATAACCAGAACTATTATCTGGGCAACTAATGAACTGAAGTATACTGGCTTTGAGGGGGCATCTTCTCCTACATTTCTCCCCTCTTCTAGTTTCCTCGGCAATGATTTGCTGGGCATGTTACGTGTGATCTTTTGAGACAAGGCCCAACTAGAAGCAATTCTATAACACTACTCTGGCAAGGGAGTGAAGGAGTTAATCTGATCTAGGAGATTGTTCAATGTGCCTTGGATGCTCATCAAATCTTTATCATTTGTAAGCAGCTTACTGGTTATTTTCCATTTTCTAGGGGCAATCATCCATAGAGCTAAGGCAAAGCAAGGATTGGGGTAATCAGCCTGAAAAGATACAAAAATCAAAAGGAATAGTATGGAGCAATCCTGTGAACAGTGTCCTCAGGCTTCAACCATTCATGGACTGGTCAGCAACTGAAGTGACCAGACCAGGGCTCTGAGTGCATTGTTTCTTCAAGTGAGTTGTCGCTTCAATTGAGTTGTCTGGTTCAGGGAAATTCTCCAGTGGATCTAAGGCTGGATTTCTGAAACATGTAGAGGTAGTTTACATGTACCTGAGTTATATGTCTGTGCAGGAGTGACTACAGGTATAGTTGGTAGCAGGACCCTATAAACTTCTGTTGTCTTTTCAGTGTGGACAGGGAATATCTTAGGCTAGCCTGAGTAGGTGCAGACAAGCGCTACCAGATATTTGTAAGCCCTGTAAGGTTTTACATATGTGTAATCTACCTATATATTTTTAAATGGGGAGAGTCCACTGTATTGCATGAGGTCAGGGCCAGTGACATAGACACTGAAACCTGAGCCGGCTGCAGGGATACAGAAGCCAGCACTGTAGCTACAGCTTGCTAAACAAATGGTGGGGTCAGGTCTGGCTCTGATATTCTAGGAGTACCAGGTAAATTTTTCTGGCTGGGGTTGATGTTTCAATCAATTGGATCCCCAGAGGGGACTTAGGCCTGTGGATCAAATTATTTTGCCTTGTTGGTGGCAGGTTTCCGAACAGCAGCACAAAGCAGTTTACTGTGCAGATCATCCCTGCAGGAGAGATTTGGCCAACACAGCTTTGCCTAAGATAACCACAGCACATCTAGGCTGTCAGACTTCATTCCTAACAGAGCTACTTGCACCTGTAAACAGGGTGTACTCAGCATCTGTATTGGTCTACAGTTATTCATGAAGTCCAGTAAAGTATGTGGCACCCAAAAAATTAGGTCTTGGCCTAAAGTGTACTTGTCAGCTTTCTTGATCAGGAGAGAGTCTGTTAGGGCACAGAGGCAAAGAGAGGAGGCAGACCTTAGGGACCAGATCCAAGTATTTGCACAAGTAGGCCACTGGGTGCTCCCAGGGGTTGATAGTCTGATTAAGCATTGTTTTTGTGAACTCAAAGATTTAGATTCTATAAAGCCAGCAGCTCTGAGAAATTTGCAGAGTGTTTTTCTTGTAACCAGCTTCTGCCAGATATTGCAGAAGAGCTCTTGTGTCTTACCAGCAGGCAGTTTGGTGTCATTAATCAGAAGTGCTTTTTCAAAGAAGAAACAAGTTTTTGAACCTCTGGGAGGTTGAGTCCAGGTCAATTGTGACGAGGGACTGGCTGATACAAGCCAATCGAAGACAGAAGAAGGCATTCTTTAGGTCCAGGAAGGGGTTCCAGCAGGCTGTGAGTGACAGAAGACTGAGACAACATAGCAGTTTGACATTTTGTGGTTTCAAATTCTCAGAGCTGGAACAGAGAAATAAGCTGTCCTGGAGAGAAGATGATGCAAGTTTGGCCAAATCTGCTGCAAGGGCTTCCCCAAAAATAGTGGAAGAATTCCCAAACCCTTTTGGCACTTAAGAAACAATCCAAAAAGGGTGAATGAAATGGGAACTGCAGAATGCAAGGTTATGGCTGCACTGATGGCACAGAGCTCTTGCCCAAGTGAGTAATAGCCTATCAGGTTGATGTGTGGCTAGAGGCCTGTTTATGTTTCCCATGACATCTGACAGCAACGGAATCATGGTGAGGCACGATGGTTGATGGCCAGGCCCAGAGGTGAATCTTGGCTCATACCTCTGGGAGAAGAGTTGTCAGAATTTCAAGATTGCAGTTACCTGCTTCAGGCTGATATGGGCATCATCTTCCTCTTGGGGAATAGTCAGAGTTGAAAGTGCAGGGTTAAATGAAAGGCTGACTGGCTTGGCGCAAAGAAGACGATTGCTTCTAACTTGAGGAATAGGTCTCTTCCTAGAACGTTTTGACAGAGGGGACTTTGAAGGCAGAAAGTTTGGTTCCACTGTCTACCAGGAAAGTCACAGGTTTGCCCCCAACACCTGCAGTGACCGCAGGCTCTCAGGGGCCCAGTTTGGTAGCTCTCAGTCTGTCCTATTCATCCAGGCCTGGTAGGGCGAGGAAACATTCACGTTGAGGTGGGCCTAGATAGTCAGGTTTCTCTGTGTCTCATAGATAGAGAGGGCATTTATTTTTGGGGTCCACAGCCCTTGTAATTCATAGCCAGAGGGTATGGTCATCAGACTGGACTTTTTTACAGACATCAGGTGCATCTTTCATCAGGTTTCTGGGTAACAGTGGTTGATGGGCTTGGACCGCCCCCCTTTGATGTCTCTGAGATACACTTGACTGATTTCATACTTCTAGGTGGGGAAACCTTTGGGAAAAGCCATAGCAACTCATTTGTCAGGGCTGACAGTCCGATGTTTTCTCAGTCAAAATGTGAACTCAGAAGAAATTGACAGTCATCTCAGGTGGGCATTAGATGACACTATCTAACCAGGATAGGCATTTTTCCAGGGAACCTCTGAGACTGAGTGTAGGCAATAAACTGGAACTGGTTCAACTGGCTGGAAGTAGATGAGTCAGGAGTGGGGAGTGAAGCTATAGGTGTTGGCAGCAACTCTGGCAGCCAACAAGGGTGCCAAGGCAGAATTCTCAGAAAGAATGGGTTTATTTTTTCCTTTTTGTTTTTCTTTGAGATGCAGGGAGTGGTTTGGTTTCATTTTTAATTCCGCAAGTCTCTTCTTGAAGTCAGGGACTGTGAGTTTTGACTAATTAGTTCCCATCTCCCACTTCTAATGTGTGTTGTGTGCTCTTGAACAATGGCACAACAAAGGATGAGTACCCCTCAAAGAGAGAGCATTCACATGTCCTCCTGGATGTGCGCCTCATGGGGACTTACGTGCAACTTAGCTAAGGAGGGTGTGAGGCCTCCATTATGCCATATATCGATTGCCACAGAACCACAAGTGAGGGCCCTATCAGTCACTGTGACCAGTGCTTGCCAGTCTTGGTGCACACATAGAGCAGCCTATTGCTTACACTATCCAGTCCACTCAATCACACATTTGTTCAACAGGGACACAGACGTTAAAGCATTCCAACTTCCCTTCTTTGAGCGTAGTCCTGACTAACAAGAGTTGATCAGACTACCCTTCTGCTCAAGCTGAGCAGGACTGATAGACAGACTAATTGGCGTACTCCCGCAAGTTTTACCAGAATCAAGCAGGAAGGCCGGCAGACAGACAGACAGACTGTGTCCTCTTCCCTTTGGGGTCTGATGTGAGTTGCTCAAGCAGGTAGCCAGGAACCCTCCTCTAGACCTCCAAGGAAACTCGAGAAATCTCAAGGGCACACCTTTCTGTCAGGACCTGGAGAGGTCCTTGCTCTGTCTACAAGGGCCACAACCAGTGACCAAAGAGATCAGCACAGATGGTCATCCCAACTGATATACCTGATGCAACAGGAAGCAAAAACATTGAAATGACACCCAGGATTTGGAGGTACTAGTCAGGATCATTCCCAAAATATCTGGCCCTGATCTCTGGGTATAGGGTTTATACAGGATAAGCAAGCAGGAAGTACAGAGGCAGAAAGGCTTGGCAGTTTGGGGTTGGTTCGTACAATATGCATAACAGTGACCAGTAGCCGGGCGTGGTGGCGCACGCCTTTAATCCCAGCACTCGGGAGGCTGAGGTAGGCGAAGCATTGTGAGTTCGAGGCCAGCTTGGACTACAATGTGAGCAAGGCTGGCCTGAGCTACATAGTGTGACCCTGCCTCAAAAAACTAGGGCTGGGAGTTTGGCTCAGTGGCTTAAGCGCCTGTCTGGCAGGCGCAAGGTTGTGAGTTCAATCCCTGGTGCCACAAAAAAAAAAAAAAAGAAAGAAAAAGAAAAAGAAAACAGTGACCAGCTATGCATCACAATAACCAGACATTTTTACAAAACAAAAGTAACAGGAACTGTAGCTGGAGCTATTACCTGGGAAACTAACTGAAGTATACTTATATACTTCTGGGGCGGGGGGGTGGATCTTCTGCTACACTACTGGGCTACAGACTCTCCCAAGGAAGAAAATAATACTAGAGAACCAGATTCCTGGTTTTCTTATGGAAGGGGACTCTCCTTCCAAATGATAATCACCTTTCATTTCATCCTCCCTTTCTGCAAACCAAAGATGTCAACTTGAATGGTGAATACAGTCTAAAATTTTGTTTCTGGTAAACTAGGCACATTTTACAACTTTTTGGTGAATACACTAGGAAAATTATTGGCGTTTCTGGTAAATTATCCACATTATACAACCCTTTTTTATTATGAAAAGGTTAGTTAAGTAGTGCTTCAGGAGTTTTGGAATGCATTATGAAAATTTCCGTTTTTCTTATGGGAAAAATAGCCTTGACTTACAACCAACCTGAGCTACAACCAGCCCTCACAAACCAACTGAGGTTGTAAGTCAAGGGTTCATCATAAAAGGCCTCTACAATGAACAGTATAGTACTCTGAAAAAATAGACCAAAGAAGACATCAGAAAAAGGAATACTATCCCCTTTTCCTGGGTAGGCAAAAACAATACTGTCCAAATGGCTATACTGTCAAAACTGATACGTTGTTTTAATACAATCTAAATGGAAATACCAACAGCATTTCTCATTGAATTAGAAGAGACCTTACATGAAACCAGAAGAGACGTTAAATGAATCCAGAACACAAAAAGCAATTCTGAGGAACAAAAAATAGAAGGTATCACAATCTCGTACTTCAAGACATACTACAAAGCTATAGTGATAAAAGTGCATTATACTTGAGGAAGGAGGATCACTGCAAGTTCAAGGGCCTGGTCTCTATAGTGATTTCAAGGCCAGTCTAGACTATGTAGCAAGACCTCATCTCAAAAAATTAAATTAAAAGCTGGGTGTGGTGGCGCACGCCTTTAATCCCAGCACTCAGGAGGCTGAGGTAGGTGAAGCGTTGAGTTTGAGGCAAGGCCGACCCTGCCTCGAAAAAAATAGGACTGGGAGTTTGGGTCAGTGGCTTAAGTGCCTGCCTGTCTGGCACAAGGTTGAGAGTTCAATCCCCAGTACCACAAAAAAGAAAGAAATTAAAAAATTAAAATTAAAGTGCATGGCACTAACACAAAAACAGAAATGCAGATTAATGAAACATAACAGAAGATGAAGAAACATCACCAAGAGCATTAAGCTACCTAATATTTGCCAAAATGGACAAAAACAAACACTGGAAGAAAGAGCATACAGAAGACTAAACCTAACTTATATCTATCACCATGCACCAAAATAAAATCAAAATGAAATCAAAGACATAGATATCAAAACTGAGATACTTTAACCTGCTGTAAGATAGAATTCTTCAAGTGACTGGTGTAGATAAGGACTTTCTAAATACAACCCGAAGTAAGCCAAGAAATACTATGCAAAATCAATAAATAAGATTATATCAAATGAAAAAACTTTTGCACACCAAATGAAGCAATACAATGAAACAGCTGACAGAATGGGAAAATATTTTGTTAGCTACCCCTCTAACAGAGAACTAATATCAAGAATATATAAAGAATTCAAAAAAGTCAGATTCCCCAAAATAAAAGAACAATCAAAAAATGGACAAATGAAATGGATGCTTCTCAGAAGAACAACAAATGGATAATAAATACATGAGAAAATGCTCATGTGTAGTCAAGTGTAGAAGTGCACACCTATAATCCTAGCATTCAGGAGGCTGAGGCAAGAGGATCACTGTGAGTTTGAGGCCAACTGAACTGCACAGCAAAATTCTGTCTCAAATAGAACAAAAAAAAAATGCTCAATATATCTGACCATTTAAGAAATGCAAATTAAATCAATAATGAGATTCCATCTTACCTCAGAGGGAAAAAATGTCTACCATCAAAAACTCAAACAAAACAAATGCTGGAGAGGCAGTGGGGGTCATTTCATTGTTTGTGAGAATGCAAACTGGTACAAACACTACAGAAATCAGCATGTAGATTCCCCAAAAATCTAAAACTAGAAATTCCATTCAACCAAGCTATTTCCCTTCAAAGTTTCATCCCAAGAGAGTTAAATATATTATAGCATGGTGATACAAACATACTCATGTTTATAGCAGCACCATTCATAACAGCCAAAGCTTGAAGCTGGCCTAAATATCCAATACATGAGGGGATTAAGAAAATTTCACATTTATACATAAATATACAAATGTGATATTTATACAAAAGTATAAATATACAAGAATAAAGAAGTATAAATTTCAGTCATTTTTAAGGAAAACAGATGAACTTTGAGATCATGATATTAAATGAAATAAATCATACACACAAACTTAAATATCACATAACTTCTCCTATACAAGAAATTCAAAGTATAAGTAATTTTTGAGGTAACAAGGATTATAACTCCATGAATCCACAAGGCAAGGAAAGCAATTAAACAAAGGGGAAATAAGTGGAGCCAATAATAGGAAAATAACATGACAAGGATAAGGATAATCATCAATGTTAATGGTCTCAATTTACCAATCAAAAGAAACAGACTGTCCAAATGAATCAAGAAGCAAGACCCTACAATACGTTGCATACAAGAAATACATTTAATTCAAAAAGAAATTCACAGACTAAAAGTCAAAGGGCGCAAAACAATACTCCATGCAACACGAACCTGTAAAAAAGCAGAGGTGGCTATTCTATTTGCAGACAGAGTGGGTTTCAAGCCAAGACTGATTACGAGACAAAAACAGTGCTACATCCTTGTAAAGGGAACAGTCCAAGAGGAAAAACTAATCATAAATATATAAGCACCAAATATAGGTGCATCCAACTATATAAAACAAATATTAATGGATAAGAAAAATCAAATAAGCACTAATACAATTCTAATGGAGGACCTCAATACCCCATTGTCACAAACAGATGGATCAACTAGACAAAAAAAAAATAAACAAGTATCAAAACTGAACAAGATGTTTAAACAAATGAACTTAGTAGATGTTTAGAGTGTTCCATCACCTCACAATATCAAAATACACATGCTTCCCAGCTGTGCATGAGACATTCTCCAAAACAGACTACATACTAACACAGAGAACAAGCTTAAATTAATGCAAAGTAACTGAAAATATCCCATGCATATTATCTGACCACAATAGAATGAAACTGGAATCGATAACAAAAGAATCCACAAGATCTTCAAAACACCCTGAAACCAAAAATGGGCACCTGAAATTAATAGACACATCTCAGATGAAGTAGAAGCAGCAAATAAATACATGAAACAATGTTGAACATCATGGCCATTGGAGAGTGAAAATTAACACACCAAGATTCCGTCTCACTCAAGAAATCAACCAATAACAAAGGCTGGTGGGGGTACGGAGAAAAAGGAATCCCTATCCACTGTCAGTGATTGTACAGACTAGTGCAACCACTGTGGAAATCAGCATGGAGATTCCTCAAAAATCTAGAACTAGACATTCCATTCAACTTAGCTATTTCCCTTCTTGGTATCTTCCTAGAATTAAAAGCATCACACCATAACTATATATGCACACCCATGTTTAATAGCAGCACAGTCTGTAATAGGAAAATCTTGGAAACAGCCTGAATGCTCCTTAACTGATGAATGGATAAAGATGTGCGCTTTTTATACAATAGAGTACTACTCAGCCATAAAGAAGGAAAAACTTGAGACATTTCTATGTAAATGAATGCAATTTGAGGCCATACCATTAAGTAAAACAAGTCAGACACACATGTAAATACTACATGCTTTCTCTGGTATGAGAAACTGAAAGTGTAAATAAGTACAACCAAAATATATAATAGAGATTGTAAAACAGGAAGAAAATATTCCACACTGGATGTGGTGGCATACACCATAATCCCAGGACTTGGGAGGCTGAGGCAGGAGGATCACTGTGAGTTCAAGGAGAGCTTGGGCAATAAAGTAAGTTCAAGGCCAGCCTGAACTGCACAGTGAAACCCTATCTCTGAAAGACAAGAAAGAAAGAAAGAAAGAAAGAAAGAAAGAAAGAAAGAAAGAAAGAAAGAGAGAGAGAAAGAAAAGAGAGAGAGCTAGAGAGAAAGAGGAGAAAGAGAAAGAGAAAGAGAAAGAGAAAGAGAAAGAGAAAGAGAAAGAGAAAGAGAAAGAGAAAGAGAAAGAAAGAAAGAGAGAAAGAGAAATTTTTGAAATGGGGAGACATGGTCTATTATTCCCCAGGCTGGTCTCAAACTTCTGGGCTTCAAATATTCTCCCAAACATCCTCCCAAGTAGTTGGAATTACAGGCTCACACCACTCACTGACCCTGGCTTCAATATTATAAATTCTAATTGCAGAATATCAGATGAGTTGCATAAAGGACACAATAGCTAAAGCAGAGCATTTTGTTTAACTGCAGATATTAAAAGCAGGAGCAGTAAATACTGACAGATTTACTTATTTATTTTTAGTTTTTTGAGACAGGGTCTCACTGTGTAATCCAGGCTGGTCTTAAACTCACTATGTTGTCCAGACACTTCACATGGCCTCAAACTCATGGTGATTTTCCTGCTTCAGCCTTCCAAGTGAATACATAGGTATTTAAAACTAGGTGCTACAGCAAAGAGAAACTACCAACAAAGTGAAGAGACAACCCACAATGTGGGTGAAAATGTTGGCCAGCTGTACCTCAGACAAAGGATTACTACTGAGAACATATTAAGAACTCAAAAAAAATCAGTCCTCCCAGATTTAAAGACCCAATCCAAAAATGGGCATCTGAGATGAATACACACTTCTCAGATGAAGAAATACAAACAGCAAATACATATGTGAAAAAATGTTCAACATCACTGGTCATTTGAGAGATGCAAATTAAAACAACACTGAGATCTCACCTCAGCCCAAAAAGAATGGCTATTATGAAGAAATCAACCAATAACAAATGCTGGAGGGGCTGTGGGGAAAAAGGAACCCTTCTCCACTGTTGGTGGGAAAGCAGACTGTGGAAATCAGTGTGGAGATTCCTCAAAAAACTAGGACTAGAGGTCCCATTCAACCCAGTTATTCTCCTTCTGGGTATCTTCCCAAAAGAATTAAAAATATCATTTAAAAAAAAAAACAACTGGGTGCGATAGTATAGATGTGGTGTGTCTCCACTAAAACTCATTGAAATTTGATTGCCAAATACAAAGGTATAGGGAAGCAGGGAATTTAAAAGGTAACTAGATCATGGGCACTCTACCCTTACAAATGGATTAGCATCTTTATCAAGAGAGTGGGTCGTTCTCAAAAGAATACACTGCAAATCTTAAGTAGGAAAAGAAAGAAAAAGAGTACCTATACCCATGTTCTCTATGTGGTTTTTCTAAGGTACTCTTGATTTCCTTCACTACCCTCCTTCATGATTTCTTTTCCTTGTTAAATTCTACAACGGTATAACATAAAATGGTCTAAATTAAAGGTCTCTGTGCATAAATAAGTCCAAGAAAAGTATCTAGTAAATGATTATATAAATCAGGGCATTAATGCATTTAAATCACAAAATTCTAAGGAAAAAAAGATTATCTTTCTTTAAAAAGGACAAATTGTTTTAAAACACTTGCCACATTAATTCCAGCACTCAGGAGGCTGAAGTAGGAGGAGTGTTGTGAGTTCGAGGTCCGCTTGGGCTACAACGTGAGTGCAAGGCCGGCCTGAGCTACATGGTGCGGCCCTGCCTCAAAAAACTAGGGCTGAGCCGGGCGTGGTGGCGCACGCCTTTAATCCCAGCACTCGGGAGGCTGAGGTAGGTGGAGCGTTGTGAGTTCGAAGCCGGCCTGGGCTACAATGCTAGTGCAAGGCCGGCCTGAGCTGCATAGTGCGACCCTGCTTCAAAAAACCAGTGCCGGGAGTTTGGCTCAGCAGCTTAAGCGCCTGTCTGGCAGGTGCAAGGCTGTGAGTTCAATTCCCGGTGCCGCAAAAAAAAAAAAAAAAAAAAAAAAAACTAGGTCTGGGAGTTTGGCTCAGTGGCTTAAGCGCCTGTCTGGCAGGTGTGAGGCTATGAGTTCAATCCCCAGTGCTGCAAAACACTTGCCACATAAGGAAAAATCTCATTTTGCTTGTTTTGCTTCCTTTGGTTTACAGAGATGAGAAAATGAAGTTTAAAACTATATATTCCAAGTAGTAGTTTTCAGTACATGCCATGAATATTACTTTTCATATATGTATATAGTGTTATTAATGAATGAACATGAGGTATGCTAATATATTCAGTCATGAAAGAGACTGAGTTATGTTTTATATAAAATCTAAAATGAGGACTAGAAAGTATGCTGGTCATCTTATAATGATTTTTAAAAGGTGGGGTTGGGTATAGCTCAGTGATAAAGCACTTCCCTAGCATTTATAAGGCCCTAGGTTTGACCCCTAGCACCACAAATATTTTAAAAGGCTGGTCCCAGAAAGGGATTCTTAGTTAACCCTCCATTAATTACGACTCAGCATTTACCCAAGACATAAACTTTTACAATGTTTTCTTTTTAGTAAAAAGGAAAAATAGCAAAATATTTTCAATATCAGTAATTCCAAATGAATAGGTTAAAAGCAAAACTAATGCATACCTCATGTAAATCAGAAGATGGTGACTTTTTCCTTTTTCCTTCCGTAACAATCTCTACAAAAATCAAAAACATGGTAAAAATTATCATTTAACATCTAAATGAAATAAACAACTTAATGAAAGAGATCCTTTTATAGCCATCCTTTTATATTAACTTACTAGATACAGAATTTATACTGATACCTATTACAGAACCTGAAGGGCTATGTAAAAAGTTCAAAACATAATTAAATGTGACACAAGAATAGCAGATTCCAAATCCATTTTATTTCAAGAAGAAAAAAAAACAGAGTAGCTGATTCTTATTAAATGGTTCCAATAAATACAGGAATGATGACAATAGAAAAAAAGAAAATTGGCCCTAACAACTAAACACAAATTTTAGAAAAAGACCTCATACCCAGTGGCTAAAGTCATCTCATTAGACAGACTGTTAGAATGAGAGAGGGTAGTAGAGTATTTAAAAGGTGGTAATATTCTACAAAAACATTTTTAGTTCTGGTACACTGTATATCCAAGCACACTGTGCAACTGGGAACACTTTAACTCTACTCACCATTTCTCAGGCTTTCTGTGAATTTTTCTTTTATAAATTCTTTCAATCAGCATTTATTCAGTATCTACCACATGCCTGTCATGGTGCCAGGCAGTGAGTACATGGTACTGAGCAAGTTAGCACAGTTCAGAATTACTTAACCAAATGGGATGAGAAAACAAACCTTGACCCCTACCTTTTACCAGATACAAAAATTAACTTGAAATAAATTGCACATTTCAATGTTTAAGGTAAAATGAGGCTTCTACTAACCACAAATGAAAAGATTAATAAACTGGGCCTAATTAAAATTGAGAACCTCTATTCATCAAAAATCATGATTCAGAGAGTGAAAGACAAGCCTCAGACTGGAACTTGATTACTGATGTTATATACAAAAGAATCATAACCAAAATGAGTGGAGAATTCCTTGTGCTGAGTATATAGCTGAACGGTAAAGCATATGCTTGACACACTCCCTATGCTTAGAACCTGGGTTCAATCTACAGCAACACACACACACATCTCCTACAAAGCAAATATAAGACAATTTAATCTTCAAACATGAATGTGCAGATATTGTTACAGGGAACTGAGATAGAAATATTACAGGTAGTCAGACAGGGTTGGGCCCTCAAAGGAGTCAGTATAGAAGGCCAGATACCTTGCGATTGTGGAGAAGACAGACATCTCCAATGTGAGCCAGACTTCAAGACAAAGATAAATCAAATGCACCCACATACTTCCTAAGGAATAGCATCAGGAATTGATATTCTAAATAGGTCTCTACCACCCTGAGGAAGTCAAGAGTCACCAACTCAATACCCTACAGGGAGAATCACTACTCTTTATGCATGTCCACCTGCTATGACTCACTTCCCCATCTGTCCCCAATTTAATCAATTTTACCTTAGCAGTTAATCTTTTGTGTGTGTGTGTGTGTGTGTGTGTGTGTGCGCGTGTGTCTGGCACCAGGGATCAAATTCACAGCCTCGCGCCTGCCAGACAGGCACTTAAGCCACTGAGCCAAACTCCCGGCCCTAGTTTTTTTTTTGAGACAGGTTCGCACTATATAGCTCAGGCCAGCCTTGCGCTCATGTTGTAGCCCAAGCTGCCCTCGAACTCACAATGCTCCACCTACCTCAGCCTCCGAGTGCTGGGATTAAAGGCGTGCAGGCGTGCGACACCTCACCCAGCCTTAGCAGTTAATCTTATTGGTTGGCCATAGTTCTGTCCCACCTCATGCCCACCTTGTGAGTTCCCATGTTTTCCCCACCTTACACCTGCCTTACTTTGTGGTTTTGCACTATAAAAATCCCTAGAAAAACAGAGTCTTTGGCAACCCATTCGGAATCCTTTCTGTCTCTATCTCAGACAAAAGCTTTCTTTCTCTCAATAAATATATTCTGGTCTTAACCTCCATTGTTTCTAAAATTCACTCTTCGATTTTAGAGAACACGAACTCGTACCGGAAATCTAGTAAGTTTCATCCCCCTACATCAATCAATATATCTGACAGCAGATTACAACCAGCAACACTCACAAGTTGCTTGGAGGTCACTCAGCAGGATCTGCAGGTACTCAGAAACATGGTGATGCACTAAAATAAAGTCAAAATGGATTAAAGATCTGAATATAAAAACAGAGACACTAAACTTACTAGAAGACAGAGTAGGTAAAAATCTCGATGCCATAGGAGTAGGCAGAGAGTTCATGAACAAAAATGAGATTGCACGGGAAACACTTCCCAGAATCAACACCTGGGATCTCATCTTACTAAAAAGTTTTTGCATGTCAAAGGAAATCTCCAGCATAGTGAAAA
>RJWM01042164.1:0-14534 GCA_004363535.1 Dasyprocta punctata | reverse complement strand
GGAAACATTTAAAAATTATCCAAGGGAATCTACAGAGAAGCTATATATATATATATATATATATATATATATATATATATATATAAATGGACACATCACTTTACCAAATATTTTAGTCACCATCCATGGTAATAAAATGCATATTAAGAATTAAAATCCTATTAAAATACAACCAGCTTATTGGGCTTGTGCTAGCTAAAAACAGAATCTAAGAGGAAAGGTGGAGGCAGGTTTCTTGTGAGTCATTTGTGGAATTCAAGAAGTTGGTGATCAGTTTTCTCCAGGAAAATGCATGACATCACTGGGATTTAAACAGAGGACTGTGATGTTGAAGATGACTCAACTGGGATTTCTAAGAGTCACTGAGAGGGTTACAAAAATATAACTAAAGGGGACAGAATTCAGCAAGATGGCGGTTGAGAGATCAGAGGAATAGATGCAGACTGCTATGTAACCAGAGGTGAATCTATTGTAGAAGACCCAGATCAAATGATTTAGAACAGCATTATATTTGTTATTAAGGCTGCTATGTAAGATGGAAAAGTATGCATGGTATCCTTGTTTTTAATTATTGGAAAATGTCTTGTGTTCTACATCAGGACGTGGTCAGCAGAACGCAGAGCCAGGCTGTTTCTGGAGGCAGGCAACTCATTCTAGAAGGAAATCTGTAAACTGTTTGAGCTGAGGAAGGATGCCTTAGGATTCAAGGTAACTAAGAGAATGGCAACTCCAGGAAACTGGAAAATTGAGTAGATGAGAGGATTCGAATGGGTTTTATTTAAACCTTAATATGTGAAGTTTCTGGAGTAGTTATAAAATATAAACTCTTTGATAACAGCAGTCATTGAATGTGTGCTTTTACTCTGTAATATACTCATTATTGCACATACATCATCTTATTTAATGCTCAGAACAATGATATTACATTTATATATATTAATGAATAATCCAAAGGAAGCCTAGCAAGGTTAATAACTGGAACTAAGAGCCAGAAGTTTGGCTCAGTGCCTTAAGCACCTGCTTGGCAGGTACAAAGTTGTGAGTTCAATCCCCGATACCAAAAAAAAAAAAAAAACAAAAAACAAAAAACAACAACAACAAAAAAAACTAGTTCACAAAGCACTAAATAGAAGTGTCAGGATACACCTCTGTAGCTTACATTTAGAATCGTTCAGATGTATTTTCTTTTATACACTTTGTAATTCACTTTAACATAAGACGTCAGTTTGCTGGCTTTGCCTTTGTGTCCCTATTTTCCCCCAACACAATCTTTTATAAATGTGTAACGTCTTGACAACTGGAAAATAAGGGATCTCAACACTGTGGGCATTTTTTTTTCTGAGAAGTCCAAGTATAATTTACTTGAGTATACACAGTTTTCCATTTAATTCACTGCTACCCTTCAAATATCAAGAAAAAATAACTCTTCAACATGGCAAAACTTTATTACTAATTCAGTAGAAATGTATGTACATTTTGTCTTCATGAATAAGGGCAACTGGATGTGTGAGTCTCAGAAAACTGACTTGGTCTTCAAAAGTTTCATCTAAAATTAAACACTGGTATTCATATCTTGACAAAATGGTGTTTCTCCATTAGTACCCTTAAAAAGTTGTTCAGCACAGAACCCCATTACCTGGTGTTGAAGAGCAGAAAGCAATAAAATCCTTCTCTATGTGAGCTTTTCTAATGCCATCATCTTCAAGATCTTCTGGATTGAGTAAGCTTTTGTTTCCATAGTCTCCTGCTGAATCCTTTAACCACACTGTCCCTTGATTCTCTGGAAAGAAGAAGCTTGGGGTTTTTTGCTGTCAACCTTTAGGGGCACTGCTGGATCCTCTGAACTTCTACAAAACTATGATATGATTAATTTATTCATCAGATAGACGTATTTCACATATATGTCACATCATACATTGTTATTCTTTTACTTATAATCATACCTTTTCAGGAGCCATCTTGTCAGCAATTCTTATTTCTCCTAACCCTCAAATGAAGAGCATCTAAACATCAAAATTTCAACATTAAAAGTGATAGATATCTCTTTAGTCAAAAGTGAAACTAGTATTTTCTAACCAGAAACATAATGCACAGAAACCACAACTGATTGATTGACCAAAATAGATGCTTGTTGATATTTAGAACACACAAACAAACACACTGAAAAATACTGGATGTATACAAATAATAAAGTCTGTAATTGAGTGCTTTGTGTTCTAACAGAGATCAGCACTCACCACCACGGCAGGCTTGGATGATGATCACCTTGGGTTTGTCTTTCAAACTTGGACAGTTGCTAGTGTTCAACATTAGAAAGATAGTGCTGACTTTCAATACATCTGGGACTTCTGCAGAGTATTTCTTCCCACAAATGCCATCCGGAACACCATGGGACATGAACACCAGGAAAGTGCTGTCAGAGGTCTTGTGCTCTGGGGAGGCTGCAAATGCGCTCACCTTTGTAGCCATTTCCTGGAAAAAAAACACACACCACCAATTCTGGACTGTGTGATCATGGCACCCTGAGAATCCAATACAGAGACAATGAGGGATTTCACTGAGTCATTCCATGAAAATCAATGAAGTAGGAAAGAAAGTTTAAATCTCAATTCTGTGAGAAGTGATGAATGCAAAGGTTATAGGATGTCATCCTGAGATTTCTAGTACACAGAATTTGACCTTACATAAAACACTTCCCGATTGAAAGTTACACAGGACTCTTGCTAATAGACTACTGCATTTAAGGAGGACATGGAACACCAAGCATCTTCCAAGGGAAATTTCAAATATAGACTATCAAAAAATTAAGTTTCTAGTATGATAAATTTGCTTTATAACTTATTTATAAGAATAATGGACGTAATTAATGTCTGTATCGTACAAAAAATTTACCGAAGCAGTGAGATTTTCCCTCACAATCACTTGGTATCCCAGATCTTCTAGCAGTGTTTTCATATTTCTGACATCAATGTCAGCTCCAGTCCTTCTGGAAAGAGTGTCAAACTCGGTGTTGCATATGATGAGGGCAAGACGTGTGCGGGTCAACTTATCCTTTATTGGATAAATCTGTAAAAGAAACACATTGAATCCAAGTCTTATTTTCTTTCACTAATATTCATCTTGTGTGTTTAAATCAGCTTCTTCTACCTTAACCCTGTTAAGAAACCAAACCCCATGTGTGACAGATTAACAGTAGGGAAGGGAACTGAAGCTCTATTCAGGGGTGGAAATGAAGTTTGCAATGCCAAGATCACAGCTGAATATCTGCCTGTGTTTTTGACAAGTGATGAAAAGATACACAAGCTTTGAAGCCAGAATAATGGAAACTAGAAACTGACACCTCACTTTCCAAATGTTTAACTCTGGACAAAGCATTTAACAATCCTCTGATCTTTAAAATGGATGTGTTTTAAGGTTAAAGTCCTTAATATGCAGAATATTTACAGTAATATCTGACTTGTAGTAAGCATTCAATACTAGTGATTGACATTATTTTTATTATTTTTTTATTTACTCAGAGAAATGGAATTCTCTAAACAAGCCTGGGATTCTAAGAGGCAGGAATCTTTTAAATAAGGGGAGCCGCTCCACAATTCTCCAGAATATCTCAGTGATTTTGGTTCCAAGTAAGAGCTACTTCACTTTACAACAGACTCGAGTACTGTATATCTTTCAACCTGCTCCACCCTGGTGTTCTGAGCACAGCACCTCTGCTGACTTTTCTTTCCATATTGTTTGGGCTGTTTCCAGGGGGCAAAGCTTGAGGTTTCCTGCTGAGCCTGAGGATATGAACACGGCTTGGTTGTTTTGTACTTCACAAGAAGCTGCAAGAGACAAGAAACAATATAAATCATCATATCTCTGATAGCTTCCCTTTCCACTCTTGACAAAATCAACTATGTGTGAGGACACAGGAATGCAGTCCTAGAGGGACAACTCTAGTATGTTTGCTAATAAGATAGAGACGATTCATTGCTAGTGGAACACAATTCCTGCCAGAGATTTCTAGAGGTTTAATATAGGGATGTACATTTACCAGTTAGAATAATTATTGTGACAGATATCTTAAAACAATATAAAATAAAGGAGTTCTTCCAGATAATACATGGTAAAAGACTCAGAAAGCAATATTTTAGAAAAACATTAAGATATAAATTTATTTCAAAAGATTTATAGCCTACTGTAGGATAAAATATAAGGTTGTTAGGGGTAGGTCTTAACTCTATTTAAATGCCTTGTAAAACATGTGTATTTTTCTATTTATTAATTTAAGAAGCATGATAGTAGCTATTAGGCTTTTTTAAAAACTTATTTCAGTTTTGTTCTTCATAATCATTTTCTAGAGTGTACTCATGTAAGGAGGATTGGCAATTATGAATACACAAAATAGAATAGCTAAAGTAGAATGATAAATGCTAGAATTCAGGTGCATACTAGATGTGATCATCTCACTAAACACTGATTGCACAAATATGTAGGAAAAGTTTCCATAGTAATTAATATGAGAAAATCCCAAAGGTTTTTATTTGATCACATACCATCCAGCAATGCAGTGCACTGACTAAATAAATTAATCCATTCTTTATTTATTTTAAAATAGAGACAGATTAACTAGATATCTGAAAGACATTTTAGAAACTATACTGTTAAAATTAGAAATATCATCAATTTTAAATAGGAATCAAAAAAAATACTGTTGCATACATAGCCAGGTAAAAGAAAGCATTGTTAAACATTTTGAGTGGAAAAAACAAGAGCTAATTAGAATCAATATAATGGAGAAAATAGAGGAAATAATCATTAGCTGGGAGAAATGTTCTGTTTCTGCATAATGAACTCTAGAGAACAATAGCAAAAATAAGTAGAGATATTTAAGTTACATGAGAGCTATTTTTCCACTAATAGGATAAGGTCTTTAGACATACAATGAGAATTCCATTGCAAGAAATATCTGGGAAAACATGCTTGGTTAAATCACCATTAAAAGGTTCAGTATAGTGATTTTTCCTATGGTTTCTATGCTCCATAGTCTTCCAGTCACAAGCTCCTATTAATGTAAATGAAAAGGGTCGCTTTTAGATGACATTATTCCACAATTGTGGCTAAAAAATCTTTTTACAGAAAAAAATAAAATATTGATTACTTGCTAGGAAGAGGCTAGTCTCTGACAAAAGTAAGATTACCTAGCAAGGAGCCTGGTGGATGTTGACCCTTTCAATAAAGCTGAGACTGTCATTTCAGAGCAGAACACAGATAAACTTAAGATTTTCTTTGTCATCTGGAACACAGGCATTCCCTGAACTACCCTTAGTATTGTATGAAGTATTTCTTAAATTTTTGTGGCAGAGACTGCACACTTCCAGTGTCCACATTCGGAGTTTAGAAAACACTCTTCTCCTGGTACATAGCTGTTATGGTTTATTTAAATATCCCGTCAAAAGCTTCATGCAGTCATGGAGGAGACAGAGGCTAGCCTTTGTTATTGGTTCATTGTCTAGCAATGGAATTGGCATTGTGAGTGCTGCACCCACCCAGAGGCGAGTAACTGGCATACAATATAGGGGAGGGAAGGAGGCGTGCCTTCCGTCTTTTGCCCTTCTGCTCTTGTTGCTTGCCTCTTCCATGAGCAGCTGCCCCTCAGCCATGCCACCCTGCCTTGGAGCCAGCTGAGTATGCACTGAAACCTCCAAGGACTGTAAGATAGATAAACTTTTCCTTCCTTCATTTTGGGCATCAGGTATTTAGGGTCACAAGAAAAGCAACACAAGAAAAGTAACCAAGACAACAGCTACTCACTCCAGAACATAGGTGTGACCAAGGGACTGACTGGTTTTAGCAATGGAGTACAAGAACATGTTTGATGAGACACATGTAGACTGAGCCTGGAAAAATCCTCCACTAATTGTCTTCTATGTTTTTTAAAATGTCTCTGACTTGATAATTATCATAGTTCTTTGCTCATTGTATGTTTCAGGTATCTGAGCCATGGGATGGAAGAAGTATTAATAATTGATTTAAAAATTGGAAGAAAGCTGCCTGCTGATCATGAATGGGCATCCTAAAATTTTCATTCATAAAATGTAATTTTCTGTCATATAGGATCCACTATAAATATTTGAATTTGATATTGTACCCTTTATTATCTTAATTGAAACCCTTATGTATAATATAATTCTACTTCTAAATAAATGGTAAGTTTAACTTTGAAGGGTACTGAGGGTTGAACTCAGGGCTTTTGCACTGAGGTAGGTCCCCAGTTCCTTCTTCTGTTTTATTTTGTGACAGGCTCTTGCTACATCATAAAGAAACCCAGGCTGGGCACCAATTTTCTGTCTTCCTGACTCTGTTTCCCAGAGTGTTGCAGTTGCACATACAAATTAGTGTAAATATTTGATTTTCCTATTGGATAGCATGTAGTTTTTACTGATACAGGTTTGTACAGTATCATTCCATTGCTAAATTGGGGATAGCTTTAACTTGATAGTAGAAGCTTGCATACGTATTCATTAATGATTTAGGTATTCATGCAACTTCAGTCAAATCAGGAGCATTTTGTGTCTTGTTCATTATTATACATTGTTAACAGTCTGTACATGGAACAAGATCTGGATTTTTTGAATGTCTACTAAAAGTAGTAATTCTGATAAATTGTACTTAAAGTCTTTATTGCACAACACTGCAAACTATGAACCAACCAAGATTAGATGAGAGTTAATGAATTAATCAGGAAGGTTCAATTTCATTAAAAAGTTTGAAGTCCAGTGGTCATAAAGGAAAAATTTATTTGAAAATGAAATGAAAAATATACTGAGAGTTATGGATGTAGAATTAATGTGTACTGTAGGAATGTGTACTCTGAAATACAGCAGTAGGAGTAGAAAATAAGAGATGAATTCAGTTTTGAGAAAGGAATCAAGAAAAGTTATCCACTTCTTGAAATTAGAAAGTTAAGAATAAGAAAGAATCAAGTACAAATTTTGGAAATCAAGTTTGAACAAATGGTGAAGTAACACTATTACTCAAGAAAGAGAAAACTGGAAAAAAAGTGGAATGAGGGAAGGATGGCAAATTTAGCTCTGGGAGGTTTAGATAAGATTTCTCAGGGGGTTCTGAATGAATATATTTACTAGGAACTTGAATAGTAAAGCCTGGCACTCAAAAGAGAAATTAGGATCTGAACTTTTTATCATAAGTGTGGATAGTGATGCTGTCAGAACAGTTTCTGGTAATGCAGAATAAAATCAGTAGAGAAAAAAGGCATACTATCCCATGAGAATTACTACTCATAGCCTCCTCTCCCTGGGTTTACCCAATTAAGTTAATGACTACAAAGATTAGGTTTCAAAGAATGTTCTTTTTTAAAAACAATTACCTGAGGAAGAAGGAAATACTTCTTGTGTAGAAAACTTATTTCCAGTTTGTGGACCTATAGAGAGATGTAAGACAGTAAAAGTTACTTATGATCTCAGGTGAACTTTACACAATGATTTGGATACTCCCCACTGACTTCCATCCACAGGCTATACAAATTAACAATCCCACTGAAGATGTGACTCAGGTGAACTCACACTCAGCACTGGGAAACAAAAGCCTTTACATGATGGTGACTAGATAGTCACTTAGTAGAAGCAAGGAGTGTCTGCAGCGAAAGTGAGATTGAGACATCATCAGCAATAGGAAACTGCACTTGAAATGTGGCTATCAAGTTGCCTCTTGAGAAAAATACTAGTGCATTAACAGGTGTATGTAAAGTGTTGCTTTCTAACTAAGTGTTGATTGTAGGGCACCAGTACTCAGACAGCTACTGTTGGTAAGATTTACCATGGTAGAAAAAATTATCATGACCTTCTGTTGAAATCAGAGAAGAAAAATCTCAGTTCCAAGACTGAGATAAGTTGATGATGTTAACAGAGGAACATTTATATCCAGGTAAAAGTTAATCAAAGAAATGCTTTCACTTATAGGGTATTTCATTCTGCTTTCAAAATTGTTTTTTATGGTATTGAACCAAGGACCCTTAATTTTGAAATTTCTTTTATTTTCTGAAAAAAACAAAAATAAAATTTGATAATAGAATAGTAAGAGAATAACGATAGTTTTTATACTGTGTATGATTGTCTTCACAGTTGCTTGGAGTATACAACATAGACCACAAAACAGTTTTGACAGAAAAGAAACAAAGAGTAATATAAATTTTATTTTGAATAACAACACCAGGACTTTCTTTTTACTTTTTTTATTATTGAGGCATGGTTTTGCCAAATTGCTAAATTGCCAGACTGCCTAACTTGAGATTCTTCTTACTTGGTCACCCAGAGTGCTTGTATTATAGGCATGAACCACTACCTCTCACTTACAATATATTATTCATCCCAGTATTATGGATTTTTGTACAAAGTCAATTAAACTACAATATAAATTTGTGAAAAATATTTTACATATATTGTTTATTCATGTAATCTCAACTCTTAAAGTAATGAGATTCCTATGGTGCATAAAGGCTTCTGAAATGTAGATAGACCATTTAACAAAGTGACTAATGATATGGATGAGTCATAAGAAAATACTGTGTAAACACACCTGTAGGAATTATGTTATCCAACCATTTTCTGTACTTGTCTGTTCTATACTCCATCTATTAACAGTAGCATGTAAACTTGACCAAAAGTAATAAAATTAATAATAATAATAAGCAGAATGTTTATATTGTGCACTGGCCTTTCAGAAGCAGTAACTCATTAGATTATTACCTCAAAAAGATTAAATAACTTCCTAAACATGAGAATATCAAACTGGTAGGTCCACCACATAAATATTAACTGGTCTTCAGTACAAATCTTGCTTCTTAAAAATTGAACCCTTCAGCTCCAATCGTGCTCTCTGGAATTTCCCAGGTGAATGTAATTTGCTATTAATGACTTGATTTCTACTCTGAAGAGGAAATTCTGGAAATCAACATTTAAATTATTTCATTGTACAAACTCAACTATATCTTTTGTTAATATTTCTTCTACAATCTCTAGGATTGTCAAATTTAAGGGTAAAAACTGAATTGAATTTTATTTACAAAAATAAAGAACTCATTACAACAACACTCACCTGAGAAATTTATCCAAAATCCATGAAGAACTAGAAAATGTGAAATGCACCAAATTTTATTTTATATCTATAGAATACAAGTTTTCTGCAGAAAAATATAGATTATCCTACTCCAGATGAAAGAGAGTCACAAGATTTCCTGTATAACTTCCAGCCTAAGGATTAAGGGTATATTTGTTCCATCTTTTAAGTCTTGACTATTGAACTATATATATCATTAAAAATTCCAGTCATTTCCTTGAGGAGGCTTTGTTATAGTAATAGAGTATTGCCATGACCTTTGCTCTAGAAGACCTCGCCTGTTAGTATACATTCATAAATTACCTTTAAATTTTACAAACATGGCCTGGGAAACAACCTGAATCAGGAAATATCCTCTAATAACCAGAAATTCAGACTTCAGCTATTAGAACAGTCATAGTAGGCTGTGGAAATGCCTTTAGGATTCAAAGACAGAAATGGAGCAAGGAAGAAGACACCTTGGTTATTTTATAATCATTTCTGATGTTTAATGTACAGGGAATTACGTAGGATATAAAAAGAAAATGAAGTACTGAGGGAAAAATACCAAATTCATTTTACATGGATAAACACAGAAAACACATAAAATGTCAGCCAGACCAGAAATGTGTTTGAAAAGTACCAAAGAATTCAATTCCTGGTAGTCCACTGTGTTGGTGGACAGTCTTGAATAAGAAAGAAAATACAAGGACACAACTGAAAGAATGCTGTTGTTAAAAATCTTTAGTTCGCTATAAATATTCAGTTTATTCTCTGAGTGTTCCCCATCATTCAACTGTAATATGTTTTCCCAGAAAGCCAAATTTTGCAGAAAATTTATGAGATGTGTTAGATTACATGCCCTGTGTCTTCACATCAGACAAGAACCTAAGTCCATAGTGTGTTTGACACTTAACATTCATGAACCAAATAAAGTGCCTTAAGTGTTAAAGTATAACATTTAATGCTTTCAATACTGTTTTTATGAACTTCTAGAAATTAGTGATGATATAGGCCATACAGGAGAGAGATGTCAGTGAAAAAAAAATGACACTGAGACCAAACTCATGAGAAAACAAAGAAGAGGAAATGCGTAGAAAAGCTGCTGACACAGGAATGGAGTCAAATTTAGAAGTAAGAAAGATCTCTGCACACTAAAATTATTAGTAAAGAAAAAGGGGAGAAAATACAGGATGGTTATAGTACTGGTTTGTCTTAGATCACTGAAAAGAAAGGTTTGTGCTAATATCATTTGGAGAACGTTTTTATTCCTATAACTTGTACTGTGAGTAACTACTTTGAAGATAGCAATACACAATGTATTAACCATTGTTATGCTCCTAAAATTTTGTTTTGAAGCTTTGGTTTTTTTTCTCATAAATAAAAAAAAAAAGAGAGATAAATTCACCACCACCACAAGGAAGGAATCATTTATGAAAAAAGTCAGATTTTGTATGTAAAGACACATGGACTATGTGAATGTTAACTTGAGCCACTGAGCCTTACCTGAAAAGAGTCCCAATGCCCTAGCAAGGTGGCAGTCTTCCTCATAAATATAATCAATGCAAATCTGGCAGGCCTCGGGCCCTTTTCCAATGAGGCCATCCACCAATGCTCGGGCCTTATCCATGACTGTCACATTTTCACATCTTACAATCTGCACCTCTTCTGGATTTAACACTCGTTTGTCTAGCAATTCATCCAGCAAACCATTTATTGTGCCTGCGCCAACTGAACGAATGAACTGCTTTCTTTTTCCCTTCAGGGTCGTGTCTGTTTGGAGCACAAGAATTTCTCAAATCATTAAAACAGTCTTATTTTCCTCTACAAGACATAGTTTCTTTTAGGTTCAATTCGTAAATCATCCATCTATGTAGAATTCAGTATACTCTTATTCTATTGCTAGAATTACCTGTATTGCTACATTTACCTCTCCAACATTGTCCATCTATGCATATGGAGTGGCCTGAAGACTGAGAACTCCTATCCCTCAATTAGTAAGTGAAAAGCAGCGATTACTCTGTCACATCTCATTTTATTACTTTTGAATGGTAATAAAACAGTAAAAAAAGACATATTCTTTGTGAGAACATCTTCTGGTACTCATTTTGTTCTGATTCAACTTTCTCTTTCAGACTTTAGACACTTAAGAGTTAAGATTGCAAAATAACAGCTGAAACCTCAGTCCCATTCTAACACAAGGCTTTACTTGCTGACACCCCTCAGAATCTGAGCTCTTTCTTCCTCTCCCAGTTCTCTCCCCCTCAATTCTGCTCACTTACACATCCACAGAAAGAGCCACACACTTCCAAAGCTATTTATTCCTGAACCCTGTCCTTTTATCAGGTAAAAATTCAAGAACTCACCAGCCATGGTTTTTCGATCCTACGTTCCTGTATGATATGAAAATGAAAGCATGCACCACTTCCTTTTCAGCACGGCATGTATACTTATTGAGAAATAACCACTGCATATGTATTTGTATGCTTTTATTTTGTTAAACAAATGCTAAATTACTGGAGTTTAGACTGCACCTGAGAATGCGTCCTTTGAAACTTTTCTTCCATACCACTTGGAGCAGTCCAGGGTACAAAAGGTATAGAGCTCCCAGAACACAAAATAAAAATATTTGTGTAATTAAACTTAATAAAGAATGTACTGTCTATTAAGAATTGTGATTCAGAAAAATAATTCAAACTTTGGAGAATATGAACCACTCTTCTTGCCTTCTTCTGTTACTCTGCAGAAAATCCAGAAGTTATATTACTGTTAGTTTTGTTTTTAGAAATGGAAATATTTTTTATTAAAATCAGATGGTTTCTTGTGCAATGCTCTTCTTTTTCACTTGTATCTGTTCAGAGGGACTCTTTATCATACTAACTAAAAGCTGAAGCTCTAAACAAAAGGTTGAATGCAATATTTTAATCTTTCTTCCTAGACAAGATACTGAGCTTTCTTTTGTATTTCTTAATGTGGAGAATAATGATGTTAATCAGTTACACATTCTGTCTCTAAATGAATGCAAATTTTAAATTTATATCAATTGCTGGTCATGGTGGTGCACTTCTGTAATCCCAGAACTCAGGAGGCTGAGGCAGAAGGATCACTGAGATTTCAAGGCCAGCCAGAGCTACAAAGTGAGTTTAAGACCAGACTGAACTGCATAGTGAGACCTTGTTTCAAAAAATAGGGCCAGGTATTTAGCTCAGCAGTATAAGTGCCTGCCTAGCAGGCATGAGGTTGTGAGTTCAATCCCTGGTACAATAAATAAATAAATAAATAAATATCAATTATTAGCAGCACCTATTTATCACATCATATGTAGCAGTAGGCTTTTAATATCAATATTTCACACTACAAAATGTACTAAAGTTAACCATTTACAGAATCTATTTAATTTGATTTTTATAAGAATCAGGATGTATTTCATCCATTCATTCACCCTGCAAATGAATAAGGATGACACTGTCCTTCCCAGATACCATTGTAGATGCAGAAGTTTCAGTTAAAAGATACCCTGTTCCACTGTGCTCATGACCTTATGTTGAAGAATGGAAGCCATGGTGGATCCCAGTAACTAGGATGTGAAAATGTGAATTCTTACTTGAGAATGTGAGTGTGCAGTTATGTGCTAAGGAGAAGAAATCAGTTAAGAAAATGGATGAATAAATATTGGAGGAGTCAGTATAGATTGAAGAGTCAAGCAAGGACTCAATGATGTCACTAATTTGTGCATGCAACCACACATTCAATTGATTATTCCAGAGCAAAATCCATTGTAGTCAATTTTTTTATTTTTCAAAAGATTTATTGGTGTATTTTAGATATGCACAATGATAACATTCACCGTAAAGAATTTGTACCTGTACATGATACATCTTTCTTCTTCATTTTTCCCATTCCTCTCCCTTACCTTTAATCTATATTCTCTTTATTTAAAAAACTGCTTTGTTTCCATTTTTCCTTCTATGTTCTTTTCTTTCTTGTTCCTTCCTTCCTTTCCCCTTCCTCCTTTCATTGTCCCGCTTCCCATTTTCCACCCATTTTCCAAAATCTATAAACATACGGAAATTAAGCCACACTCAATAACTAATGTGCCCCTGATGAAATTAAAGAAGAAATCATTTAGTTTTTATAGCTAAACAATAATATTGATACAACATATCTGAACTCAAGAGATTGAACTAAAAGTATCCTATGAGGGAAATTTATACTCTTGAATTCCCATACCAAAAAAAATGAGTGAGCTCAAATAAAAAAACTAATGTTGAATCTCAAACTTCTAGAAAAAGAAGAGCAAGGAAAGCACAAAGTTCACAGAAGGAAGCAAATTAAAATGATCAGAGCAGAACTTGATGCAATTAAGACTAAGAAAATACTATACTCAATTTCATTTACAGACATATTTGATGAAACACTGACCTATAAAAATTCACGTGTTATCCTTTCAAGTTCATCAATTTCATTATCAAATAGTCTGGGATGAACGTCCACCTCCTGCTGTTGTACCAGCCACACGTCATCTACTCAAACTGCCCACAGTGGCTTCATCTTGCACAATCCATAAAAACTTATAGGTTTTTAGAAATACAGTTGAGATTGTCAATTCCAGAAGTGTCAGTGTCAGACACTGAGTTGATCACCTCTCAGAAGCCTAAAAACCCCTGCAGCTTGGACACTGAGACACTCACAGGCATTACTGATGTTTATTATCGCTTAAGGTCTTACCAAGATACTGTATTACTGTTCCCGTTTGGATGCAAACCAATGCAGCTCACACACCAACTCCCAAGAACGTATATCCAAGAGAAACATTTCACTGTGAAGACACCCTGTGAAAATGGAAGAAGCATCTTTTCTCCCAGATGTGCACATGTCCACATAAGGGCACAAACACATACAAAAAGAAGGAAACGAAATAGCTCCAATAGAATAAAGCAACTCTTCAGCAGCATACTCTCTGCAACAAAGGAAATTTCTAAACGTGAATTCAAAACAATAATGTTAAAGGGAAAAAGGTGTAAGAGAATATATACACACAAATCAATAAAATAAAGAAAATAAATCATAACCTCAATGAGAAATGCAGCAACAATAGAGATATAAATAGTAATAAATATTGCAATGTAAGAATTCACTATACAAACAAACAATACTATTGAGAGACTTAACAGCAAACTAGATCAAGTAGAAGAATTTCTAAATGGGAAGATAGATCTTTTGAAATAAGCTAGTCATATTTTAAAATAAAAAAGATGATGTGAAGAAAGTTTGCAAGACGTAGAGTATGCCATTAAGTGGAAAGCAAGTGCAATATATGGGAGTTTGAGAAGGAAAATAGGAAAAAAGAAAAGCACAGTAAGACAAATTCCATAAAGTAATAGTTGAAAACTTTCCAGATAAAATACCAATTATTTTATTAATGGATAGATTAA
>RJWM01042163.1:0-14487 GCA_004363535.1 Dasyprocta punctata | reverse complement strand
AGTTCTGATCACATCTTGGAAAGACACTCAAAGGAGTTCCAAACTGCTTCAGAAAATGACAAGAACAGCGGGATAAGGGTAGTCAAAAGCAAGGGGGAACACTTTGAGAGACATTAATTTTTTTTTTTTTTGGGTACCAGGGATCGAACTCATGACCTGGTGCTTACCAGGCAAATACTTCAGCCGCTCAGCTAAATCCCTGGCCCCCTAGAGGCATTAATATTAATGCATGTTTTACAGCAGTCAATTTTTTAAAAAACTAAGCATTATTGTTTATTTTGATCACACCCTTTATAAGGATATACATAGTACATCTGTTCTAAATAATATTAATACCGTACACCTATTGTAAGTACAACCTTGGTGTAGGACACTGAAACTCCTTGTGGATATGACTAGGTTTATTTCAGTTACTGTTTGAAGTGTTCATTTTTATATATTATAGTATTCAAACTATGCTTTTGTTATTCATTTGGGTGGAAGTATAAGCAAAGGATATCATATCTCCTGCCCATTTTTATTCTGCTTCTGAATCAGTTAGTTTTACTTACTTTGGCACAATCTGTTTCTTTCATAATTACATGAGTTAATTCTAAGGTCATATGCAAAGTAATTATATTTAGAGTATAGCCTTGTTTATTTATTTTATTTTATTTAAGAGAAAAAAAGACACATATAAGAAAGACAAAAAGCAAAAGAGACAAACAAATGACTAGAGTAAATGCACAACAGTAACATTATAGGTTTACAAAACAGGATGATAGAAACTTGACAATCGTTGCAATATTGTGTATCATTATCTTCAAAATGGTTGTTTATATTAACATATATAGACATGTAAAATTGATCTAATCATATGAATATTAACTGTTCTTTCTCAGTAACTAATACATTCAGCAGTATGTTCGTTTTAGTTATCTTACATATACATATATACAGATTTACATCTTTTCCTTTTCCCTTCCCTCTTTCTCCCTTTTCCCTCCCATAGCCTTGTTTATAATAATATTGTAGATTTTTGCTTTATGCTAAGGCTATTCAAAATTAATTTTCAATATATTTTGTCTCTAATTTCTCCCTAGTTTTACCTTTCTAGTATATATACTAAATAATATAAAGTAACATATAATTAATATTAATAACTCAATAAGTATATATTAACTTCTTAAAATATATATTAAATTCTTTCAAATACACATGCTCTGTCACTTCTCTGTTCAACAGACTTCATTATCTACATTTTGAACAGCTGGTAGCTACTCTGTTATGAGTAACATGGTTGCCAAAGGTATTAGGTTACGCTTCATCATGTAACCCATGTGTCAGCCCTTTAGTTCTCTTCTTAGTCCTGAACAAATCTTGGATAATCCTGTGCATAAGTCTTTAAGGCATTCCTTTTGTTTGAGATGACTTCTTCTCTATTTGCATTCCTTCCTACGATGACATTGTAGTGATCAGTTCAGGTCCCTTTTCAGAAAGCCGCCCCAAGCCCTTTTTGATTCTAATTCAGGTCTCCTGCCCCTTTCTTCGTGTCTGTCACTGTTGCTCTGTTTCTCTCTGTCCCGCTCTGCTGCATGCACGCGCACACACACACACACACACACACACTCTCTCTCTCTCTCTCTCTCTAACGTGCATTGTGTGGATATATATGTGTTGCCATTTTGTTTTTGATTTTCACTCTGTCTTGTAGTAGAATTTTTCACTGGATTGGAAAGACAATGTCTCCTACAAAACTTAATAATTCTGTTTTTCAATAAATATTTGATAACAGCAATAGACTGTTTACATGCTGTCTTAAACTACTCAGAAACACGAGCAAGACAAGATTTATATACGAGCAGCAGCATATACTTTTTAATCCTCAGTCATATATATTTATTATTAGTGAACAATTTCTAAGTCTATGGGATCATCTTTATTGTCTCCTGGGGCCATTCCTGAATTCAGAAAATACACAGCCGAGCAAGAACAATAGTACACAGATAGTTATTGGCAGATATTAACTTAATTGATTTATATATTTTGTTTAACGAGCGTAATATTCTTTGCGTTTTCTTTTACTTTTATCTTTTGGAAGAAACGATCAGGTTTTTTTCTGGAAGATAATCCCACATACCAGCTTTGGAAGGCTGGATACTACATAGTAGTGTACTTCCCTGAGGAAGATATCACTGTTCTTTGGGATACGAAGACGACCATTCATATTAAAGTGGGGCCGCAGTGGAAGGTATGCCCACCTAAGCCCTAAATGAAGTGCAAGAAAAATGAAATTGCATTTACCTTTTGATGTTTGGTGAAAACCAAATGATAGATGTCACCCTTTATGAAGTAGGTTATCTTTTCAGAATTACTAATCATACTCATGGAGAAGAATATTATCAACTAGAATCAACTTGAGTCAACTAGGATTCAGTCTTTGTGTACAGTTCTTTTTAACTCTAGCAGTACTTTTTTCGCAAAGTTGCTTAAGTCAGCACCTTTCTCCCATCCTTTTTTAACTTGGTTATGTGATTTGTTCATAATGCTATTAGTTTTTTTGTGATCTATTTTTGGTAGTTTACTATGCATCCTGGATTTTTTTAATAATTTTACATAAAGCAAAATTATAATAAGATACTTTAAAAATGACTCATGGTTCCTTGGATTTTGACAAATTCATGAAGTCTTTATTCATCACCACAGTTCTGTATAGAACCAATTTATCCACTCCCACATTTTTCCATCATTGCTTGTTTATTGTTAAAGTTCACCTCATCCCTAAACCCCAGGCAAACAGTGATGTATTTGCTACTATAATTTTTTTTCCCAGATATTATATAAATGGAATTGTTCAGTAGGTAGTCTTTGGTGCCTGGTTTCTTTGACTTGGTAAAATAAATTTAAGATTCATCAATGTTGTTGTATGAATTAATAGCTTGTTTCATAACAATAATAAGCAGTATTTTGTTGAGTATGTACCAGACCTATTTACCCATTCATGATTGAAGACCCAATCTAATTTGTTTAAAATTTTTGATGATTTGTATTTTAAATTGTTGAATATATTATTTTGTTAAATATTTTTATTAAATATTGTTTATATTTTATTTAAAACATTTATAATCTGATTAAATATTTTAGGTTTATATTTAAAGTGTTTATTCTAAGCATTGATATATCTAAAAAATCTAGTTTATCTGAAATTGAATTGCAATGCATGGATGCAACCTGTATCAAATTAGAGAAAACAGAAATGATAGTCTCATGAACATTTTAGATACATTGAAAAAAAATTTAATATGCTATAAATTTAAGACATGATCAAGGGAATAAAGCCCTCAGATCGATTCCTAGGCTTGCTTGAATCTTGCATATCTTTAGTGAATCCGAAACAATCTTTGATCATTGGTATCCTTCTTCAATTTATGTTCTCTGTCATTGTTCATTTTATATCTCCTGTTTCTACTTTTTTGGAAAAAAATCAGTCATTTGTTTTTCTACCGCCCTCTTATGCTGTCTCAGTTTTTGCATGACCATTTGCAGAAGTGGTGACTATCTTTGGAGAGGTGTAGTTTCTAAGAACAGAGGTCCCATGGTAGTAAGCAAGCATTGCAGTTGCAATCCTAGGGTTATCGTCTGCTTTGCTGAAGGTGTAAGCAGCCTACTTTGCCATTACTGAAAGGCTGTGTTCATGTTCAGTATTTCTTTATCAGATATTGATGTGTAATTTATTGAAAAATACAAAATGAATACACTTTGGGATACTTCCATCTTTGCATGTGTTTTCTGGAAGATCTATAAACACATGTTGACATCATATTTTTACATTATTTCTACAGGTCTCCTCTATGTAATTGTCAAAGTATTTTCAGAATAGTTTTGTATATGTGCAATTTCACTTCATTGTAATTTCTTTCACATATTTGACAATACCCATGTATACTAAATGCTTTCTCACATTGCATACATAGTCTTTGGCCATAATATGACACCATTCTGAAGGTTAGCCGCTCAGGAAGTTTAAACTCAAGGTTTTAAGGAGGAATGGTGTTGTTTTTGGAGGATCATCCATTTCTGCAAGTCCTGCTCCATCCTCTAAGAGTAAAGTTTTTTCACAGTATTTTGAAAAAATCCAATGGATACTATAGATATAAATAATTCACATAAGCCACGGATATAGCCCAGTGGCACAGTGACTGCCTGGCAAGCACAAGGTCCTATGTTTGATTCCCAGAACCAATAAATAAATAAATAAATAAATAGTTCTTATGGCCATTGCAATCAACTTTTCACAATTTGTAGCAACTTAAATTATATTAATCATTACAACATTTATAAAATCTTAAATAAATCATTCAATGGGCCTTTCACCATATAAAAATTTATGTTTGTCTATAAATTACACCCATATATATGCATGTTTATATACTGTAATGCAAATTGTATTTTCCAATTTATGTGGCTACTAATATCAATGCTGAGACGTTGATAAGTATGGGTAGATAAGATTTGAGGGCTGGTAAAATATTTTTGAGAATTTGAATTAATTGTAATATATAATTATAAATTATAAGTATAAAAAATCCACTTTCCCCAAAAGTCTTATTTTTTGAATGATTTCTATTGAAGTGCTTATCTGTATGTATATATTTTAAATCTTTCAAGTTTATTGTGAATATGAATCATTAAATGTTAAAGTAAATATAAAACATTTCATGATATTTTTACTTTAGAACAAAGTGTCAGGATTGTGTGGAAACTTTGACAAATGTACTTCTAATGATATGACCACATCTAATAACTTGGAAGTACGAAATGCTCAGGTGTTTGGAGACAGCTGGGCATTAGGACAGGTAAGTTGAGTATATGTATTTTAGAGCTAGATAAAAATGTTTAGAGTTTTTTTTTCATTGAATATTTTATTCTTAGAAGAAAATTTATTTGGGCTAGTATCTTTGCTTAATGTTTTCATAGTAATTCATGGGTGATGAATTTTCATGTTTTCCTTCTCATACAATTCTTGTAACAACACAAGGATGTAAAAGATGTTTCCATGTAATAGAAGAAATTGAGTCTCAATGAAGTTAACTGAACTGTCTAATGCATATTCCATGGGCAGAAAGTAGCAGAGGCAACATTCAAACCCATTTCTCTCGTGTTTTTCCAACCATAGCAAAGTGCCTAGTCAATGTATTTGCATTTGTAAGGATTAGATAATTTCACCTCAAACAGTGAATACATGAAGGCACAATTTCTTAATGTTTGCTTTATAGAACATCACTGGTATTAGTGTTACATAAAGATCAGTGGTGTGTGTCTCTATGTGTTGAGTGTGTGTACACACATATGTACACATCTGTTGGGGTAAATTTATAATCAGGTATCCTTGGGAGCAGTCGAACACATTGTTAGATTACTTTTTTGAAGGATTTCCTGAGATGTTATAAGCTTATAAAGGGAGGATATGGTTGGAGAATATCCTGAAATTACTGCATGTAGCTTACTTTTTATTTATAGTTTCTCAATAAAGTAGTGTTCTGTGAAAGACATTTTGAAAAACTGTACTAATTTAGAAAACAGATTCAAATTGGAAATTGGTCCTATTCTTGTTTGGTAGTTTGTTTGTTTTGTCTTAGTCTACGGCTCCTCTTAATTGATAAGAATATTTGAAGCCATGATATTCTGATTGGTTACTGTTTGGTGAATATGAATAAAGCACATCTTGTGTCAAGAAATTTAGAGGCTAGGTTAGTAGCCGAGATAGAAAACTTAACAGTAAGTATATAGTAAGATGGGTGCTTTGGCAGAAACACACGCAGGTGGAGGTCATGATGGTCCAAGATAGGTTCCTGAAGAAGGCGCTTTGTGTAAGGTTTATAGGAACGAAGACAACGTGAAAAGGAAGGAGTAGCTATCTAGCAGTGTCAGCAAGGTTAGAAAGGATATCATGCATAAAGTGAATTTCAAGTTCAGCATGATTGTGTGTGGGGTTGAAATAGAAGTGGTTGGAATGCAGAGCATAGATCTACAAGGAGGTGGTGGAAGAGTGGTGGAACAATGGTGTACAGTTTAAGATGTGTTGAGAGAAGATACCGCCAGATATGTAAGTGGAAATGAAAGTGGAAATGTCCAGTTTTGAAATTCAGGAATGAGATCTGGTGTGGAAATAGGGATTTGGCAGTTACTAGTATATTGAAGTCATTGAAGTCAGGATGAGAAAATTAGAGGTCTAAGCATTGTCTTGCAAAGAAGGGAGAGAAGTAGGTTGGAGCAATGCAGTCAGTGTAGTAGAATAGTAGATAACCAAACAGAAAACTGTACCACAAAGACCAAATAAGGAGAGATCTTTAAGAAGTGCCAAGTATAAATAGAATGAAAAATAGCAAAAGGTCAGGCAGAATGCAGACTGAGAAGTTCTCTTTATATTTAGTAATGAAGAGGTCATTGATGATCTTTCCCTGGGCAGGTCCACAGATGGATTAGAGGAGATAGAAGTCAAACTGGTGAGGGTAGGGGAGTCTGAGTCTGTGGAAAGTAGAGTATATACAATTCCTCAGACAGTGGTCTATGACAAATATATAAAAGTAAAAATCAAAGAGGCTCATGTGCACAGACATGTAAATACTTGCATTCTTTTTTTTTTTTTCCGGCACGGGGGATTGAACTCACAACCTCGTGCCTGCCAGGGCAGGCACTTAAGCCACTGAGACAAACTCCCAGCCCTGGTTTTTTGAGGCAGGGTCGCACTGTGTAGCTCAGGTCGGCCTTGCGCTCGTGTTGTAGCCCAAGCGGGCCTCGAACACACAACGCTCCTCCTACGTCAGCCTCCCGAGTGCTGGGATTAAAGGCATGCGCCACCACGCCCAGCTCCAATACTTGCATTCTTGAAAAACTAAAAATAATTGTATCTCCACTCTACCTCTGTTATCACTATGATTTTAATATTGTCTAGTTGCTTTAAAAACATAATGTATGCTGTTAACTTATAGCCTGTGTGGATAAGGGCAGGTGCTATAGGTAAAGCCTATCTGAAAGAATGACAATGTATTAGATGTCTGTATCACAGTTAAATAGGAGGCTTTGATTCGAGATTTTGATTTTAGCCTGAGAAATCACCCCTTTACATGCTTTCTCCTTTAAACTTTTTCCAACAGTGTGAAGATCCAAGTGAAATAATGAGACCCTGTGAGGCACATCAAAATAAATTTCCTTATGCCAAAAAAGAGTGTTCCATTTTGTACAGTGATGTTTTTGCTCCTTGTCGCAATGTGGTAAATGCATATTTTACTGAACTCTCAAATTTAAAGTTGTACTTCTCTATCTATATCATGAGTAAGATAAATAATTTCATCATACACTGGCTTTGCAGGTGCACTACCTCACCATTTCTTGGAGGATCTATTTATTAGTGTTTTTCTGTAGAAGTGTTACTGAATGTGTTCATTTGTATTCGCCCTCATACTAGCTCAATTAATAGTGTTCATTTATGCATAATATTTGTAACAGCCTGCTTTATTTTATGAAATGTTGTTTATCTATAGCATTTTCTGATCATAAATGTTTTTCTGCCTTCAGAGAACTTTGTCAAATGAGCATTTTTCTCAACCCAAAATATAACTTAATGAGATTACTAGGAGCACATTTAAAATGATTTTAGAAACATATTTTAAGGTGGAATATAATTTATCCAGAAATTTAGCTTTCTAAAATACTTCCCTGCAAAATAATTTTGGGTCTCAATGTAAATTTTAAATTAGTTTAATGTATTTGTGAAAATCAAACAACACTCCTGCTGTGTACCAAGATATGCTAGTTGTCTCAAGGAAAGTTAATTGTGTTAATTTTGAATTATGAGCTAGGTTGGCTGCCATTTTCTCAGAATACCATTTTTACTTGAAACAACAACAACAGCAACAAAAACAGACAAATGTGGTTAATCAGACAAGAGTATATGAAAATCAGTAAAATAAGTCTGTGGTTTCAAGAAAAACATGTCGTTGTACTTGTTGTCTGATAAAATTTGAACTTCCTGTTGAAAAAATAAAATTTTTAAAAAACTGGATTCACCATTATGAACTTAAAAATTTTGAAATACTTGACTTTTCAGATAGCAACATTACCAAATGCGACCTTTTGCTACTGTATGTGGTCAAATGTCTTAGCATTCGGAGGACCCACATAAGTTAGTGCATTTTCCAAATGACCAGTGCATGATGGTATAGAAACATTCAAGAGCAAAGGTTCCCTTCAAGGGCAAGTGAAGCCTAAGGATTTTCATACAACAAATTACAAAGTTAATTGATGTGATTTCAGATTTCACACTGTACTTAACCTTTAAGAAAACTGTATATTTGGAGTTTTGAGGTAGTATCGAAGCATATTACAACTATCTGAAATAATATTAACACATCCCTTCCTTTTCAAGTAAAATGTACGTACTTCAATTGAAACTCAAACCCCGCAAATTCAAACATTATGATAAACTGAATAAAAACCAGATTTGAGACCCCATTCTGTGCCATTGAGACACTTAACCTTATACTCTCCCCACTAATTTATTTATTTATTTATTATTTATTTATCTTTTTGAGACAGGGTCTCGCTATGCAGTTTAGGCTGGCCTTGAGCTCACTTTGTAGCCCAGGCTGGTCTTGTATTTGCAAGGATCCTTCTGCTTCAGGCTCCCAAGTGCTAGGATTACAGGCATGTGTAACCATGCGCAGCTCCTACTAATTTATTTTTGTTTCATTAAATATATTTATTTCATTTCACCAGAAATGTTCTTTTTTTTTTTTTTTTGTACCAGGGATTGAACTCACAACCTTGCACTTGCCAGGCAGGCACTTTTGCCACTGAGTTATACCACCAGCCAGAAATGTTATTTGTATTAATGTTTGAGTCTATTACTATTTATAAATGCCTGAGTTTTAATGTCTAATATGATAAATACGATAACCTGCACAATAGGAAAAATTTCCTCCAGCTATCTCTTGAACAGAAGACTAACATTTTGAACCTATAGAACTAAAAAAAAAATATTAGGCCTTCATAAATGAAGCACCCAATTAAAAAATGGGCAACTAAATGTACAGAAACTTTGCAAAAGAAGTACAGATGGTGAGTAAATACATGAAAAAGTGTCCCACAACACTGACCATTACAGAAATGCAAATTAAAAAAACAGTGAGATTCCATCCCACTTGAGAAAGAATTGCCATCATCAGGAAATTAGATAATAACAAATGCTAGCAAGGCTATGGGGAAAATGGAACTCTACTACTTTGTTGACGGTAATCTGCTACAATGATTATGGAAATCAGTATGGTGAGCCCTCAGAAAACAAAAAGCAGAAATTCCATTCAACGCTGCTATTCTCTTTCTAAGGGTCTCCCTAAAAGATCTAAAAACATCATATTACAGTGATACATATATACCAAAAATGTTTATCACCGCACAATTCATAATAACTACATTTTGGAAGTGGCCTGTATGCCCATCAACAGATGAATAGATAAAAAATGTGGTATTTATGCACAATAGAGTCCTATTGTGCCATAAAGAAGGAAAAACTAGAGTCATTTGTAGGGAAATGGATGCATTTTGAGACTATAATGTAAAGTAAAATAAACTAGACACACAAGCTTAGGTGTTATGTAGTTTCTTTTATGTGAATATAAATCATGACTATGGTAAAACTTAGATAATAGGAAGTAGGGAGACAGATCTTTTGCAAATGGGAGGGAAATCAAGAGATGGTGGAGGTGGGAGGGAGCAGAAGGGAAGAGGAAAAAAAAGCACTGAGATGCCAGGCACACTCAACAACTCCCCACAAGAGATGCCATCATTACGTATTACAAATGTAGTGAAAAAGAAAAATTTAAAAAAAGAAAAAAAAATTTTAAAAATCTCATGAAGAAAAATTCTTTGGAAATGTCAGTAGTATTTACGAGGGTAAAGGGATTCAGAGACTAAATGTTTGAGGACTGCTGGAGTAGAGACACATAAGTGGAGTACAGAGCCCTGCTTATCGAAAGCGCTGCTATTGAGATGTTTCAGTGTTCTTGAAGACCATACCTGTTTGCCAAAAAATATTGTGCCCCACCTGGTACTCTGAAACACAGAGCCTGCTCGGTCTTCTCTTGGCTGTCACTTGAGAGCAGAAAAGTGACCACACAAAGTGTCCTATACATAAAATACAAATTAATGGAGTCAAAGCCTACTTCTTTTATAACACTTTTTCAATGGTGTATTAAATTTTGTCAGCTACTTAAGAAGTCTAATTTAAATAAAGTAATTAAGTAGGTCGTGAAAGTTTTAAGAAATTGCTACTGTCATTTAGAATGTTGCCCAAAAGGACCCTAAAACATCATGTAAAGTACAACTGGAAGCAGAGTATAGTCATCTTTTCAGTGCCGTGTGAATGTGCCAGCAATGAAATAACAAACTTCCAAAAATATTAATCTGTTATATCACAGATATTGAAGTTATTGGTTATTTTTATTACATGATTTGCTAGTTCTTTGCTGTGACATTTGCCTAATTATTCCTTCTTTCTGCAATAGAGATCTGAGATAATGAGCACTCTCTAGGTGGCAATGTTAAGCTGATGATTCCAATTTTAAACACATTCCAGTTAGCTTGCTTTAGAAGTTTGAGTTTTCATCGCAGTCTGTACTGAAATTATGTTGTATTTCACTTCACTTTCAGATTGATGTTACTTCTTTTGCCAAAAATTGCCATGAAGACACGTGCAACTGTAATCTTGCTGGGGATTGTGAGTGTTTATGCACCAGCATAGCGGCATATGCGTACACATGTTGTCAGGAAGGCATAGCCATTCACTGGAGGTCATCCACTCACTGTGGTGAGTATCTGATGCAGAACATCATTAGGTGGAAACCTTCCTTAAATATTTATATTTAAATTTGAGTCATTTGTAAGAAAATGGATGGATCTTGACACCATAAAGTGAAATAAGTCAAGACACAGAGATTGAATATCTTATGGTTTGTCTTATATGAGAAACCCAGAATATAAATAATTTAAAGAGAAAAACAAAAGAGAGATGGTAGGAAATAAGGAGGTAGACTTTGTGGAGATAGGAAGGGGATCTTGGGAAGGGGAAAAGAGGAAGGGGAAGTAAATACCATCAAGATGTGATATTAATCTATACCGAGTCCCCAAGATGAATGAAATTACTATGTACTGCAAGCATATACTAATAATAAAAAAAGATGAGATTCATATTAATTGCTTTATAATATAATTCCATTGAACGCATGAAAATAGAAATGAGTATATTTTGTGTTCATTTGACAATGAGAAATCACAGTGTATCAAAAGGAAAAGTTTGTGGTAATATTTCTATTGCGTTCAACTCCTGTCCCTGCAACATGTGAAATATAAATTATCTTGCATGCCATCCTGAGAGAAATTATTTGACCCTGATCTTCTTATGCCAGTGAAGTTTTACTATTCTGGTAGTAAGAATCATATTTGTTTAAAAAAATTTTGAACTTTTAGGTTTGACTCTAAATATTTACTTATATAGGTGGGTAATCATCTGAAGAAAAGATTACAATTTGAACAGTTTCTTTTGATGTTTCTAAACTGTGGTTATAATTGCATGTGTTTAAAATAGTGTTGTGAAATTTAATTATGACACATCACCTTAAAGAATTCCCTTTGCTCAGAGGAGATTGCTAAATAATACAGCACTCTGTGTTCTTTCATGTGTCTGTTGATAAAAAAAATTTACGTGTTTTCAAATAAGTGGTCAGTATGTTATATAGCTTAATATTTATTCTTTTTTTCCTTTTAGCTCTTGATTGTGAATATTACAATGAAGGTATGTGATGTTTTACTGAAGATTAACATTTGAATATTCTATTAGGTGTATTTTCACATTAAAAGTTTTTGAACAATTTGTACTCTGAACAAAGTATAAATAATCATTACTTGACATCACTTTGTGAAGCCCTGTCAAAATTTCTAAATACTCATATTAAACTTTATGTTATGAAAAATAAAACTGTGTAGCTTAAATTCTCAGCATGTAAGAAACATTCAGTATGAGGTAGGAGGAGTGCTGTGAGTTTGAGGATGGCTTGGGCTACAATGCGAGCGCAAGGCCGGCCTGAGCTACATAGTGCAACCCTGTCTCAAACAACCAGGACTGGGAGTTTGGCTCAGTGACTTAAGTGCCTGTCTGCCAGGCATGAGGTTGTGAGTTCAATCCCTGGTGCTGCAAAAAAAACCCCAAAAAATAAACAAACAAACAAAAAACCCAGAACTGTAGTTTTGGAATCACTTGGGTGGATATATATATACTTTTTTCATCAGGTATAATATGGACATTGGTCAAATTTTTCTCTGGAAAGTTTATTTATGTATTTATTTATTTATTTATTTATTGGTACTGGAAATCAAATTCAGGACCTTGTGCTTGCCAGGTAGGCACTGCACCACTGAGCTATATCCCTGGCCCTCAAATTTTTTGAAAATTTAAAATTTTTAACAAATAATGGTATATATTTAATATTTAAAATTAGAAAAATTTATTTTATTTTAATTAGCAACAATAATAGTGTCTATGGGGTATAATGTGACATTTTGATGATGGTATAAATTGTGAAATGATAATGTTGGGGTAATTAGTACATCCGTGCTTCCGTATTTACCATTATTCATAGTAAGAGTATTTAAAGTCCTTTATTTTAGGTATTTTGGCTGGCAAAAAAGGAAATCCTGTCATTTATGGCAACATGGATAAATGTAGAGGACAATATGTTAAACGTAATAAGCCAGGCAAAGAGACTAACACATGCTAACCTCATTTAAATGTGTAATCTAGAGTAGTCAAATTTAGAAGTAGAAAGTAAAGTGGTGGTTACCAGAGACTGGGAGGAGGGAAGAGCTAGTAAATGAGGAAAGAAGAGCTATTGGTGAAAGATTACAAAGCTTCAGTAAAGTAATAAGAATAAATTCTGTCAACTATGGTGCAGTACTGTGACTACAGTTAAAATTTTATTATGCTGTGGAAATCAAAGAAACAAAATACAGATGTTGTGGTAATACAAGGAATTAATTTTGCCATCAGTATAGAAAGAAATAAGTGCATATTATCAGAACGAAAACCTACTAATATAATAATGAAAACCTAGGTTCTCCCAGCATCAAGAATGTCCACGAAGTCTGAGGAAATATGCTGCCTAATACTGAGACATAGTAGAGAAAAGGCAGAACTATATCTTCTGTGAAAATGCCAAAAGATAGCAGATTAGGAGTCTGCTTATTGTCAGATTTATTCAATGATGAAGGCATAGCTACCAAACCTAGTTCAGATGAGTGAAATGACCTAGGAAACTGTGCATTGTGAAAGTAGCTGGACAAGCTCTGGGTTCATGGGGATGGATGGGTAAATTAGACTGATAGTTACAGGAAATCTGGAACAAGTTGTCAGTCTACAGCATAGAGAGATCTATCAGCTGTAAATGTCTACCAGAGGTTCAGAAGGCTAGATAACTTGTAGAGAAATAGAAGTGATGAATTAAAAAGAAAACAATCATTTTAGCTTTTGGTTATTTTTGTTACATTTTATAGAAGCTGATAGATGAGTAAAATTTAGCATTAAAATAAACTGTGTAAAGGAAATCTAACCTAAAATGTTTCTTGTTCAGTATTTTAAATAAACAGACAGACAGACAAGACTCACAGGGTAGTGGGGAGAAAGCAAGGGAGGGAGGGTGAGAGAGAAAAGGGGAGAGAGGGAGAGAGAGAGAGAGAGGGAGAGATTCTATATCAGTTCTTTGGATCCCATGGTTAAAATGCAGTTAATTGCCTGATAAAGTTAGCAACAGCAATAATATCAATGGTTTTTGCTGTGTTTACTTTTCCTTTACTATGTAATTTAAACTTCAACATGTTATTAACACTTTTCAGAAGGGGAAATTGAGGCACAGAGAGATTAAATAACTTTGTTCAAGTCATTTAGTCAACATGTGGTCACCCAGCACTTACAGACAATCCGACTTCACAGCCGGCGAGCTTGCTGTCTGCGCCCCCTGGCCAAGTACATAGTTAGCACGTCCTGATGTAGGGATGATCCCCAGGCATTGTTATCCCATGATCTACATAATGCACCCAGACACTGATCTGAGGAAACGCTGCAGAATTCTCCCCACTTAAACATTCTTATCTCACACAGCTCTGCTGTGAAAGACTCCATCTGTGCCTTTGTAGTTTCTGGCATTCCTTCTGCAGCCCACTGGACCCAGCAGAGCATTTTCTATGCATACTGAATCACTGCCTCTTACTGCTTGGTACGTTTTGCCTTCTGTCAAGTCTGCTGCACTTCTAGGGATGGTTCTATTTTATAATGTGTTACAGAATGCTTTAAACAGTTCTTCAAGTTCCATTTATAATGCTGTAACAATAACAGAGTGTGAACACAGGGCATTTGGCCTTCCTGAGAAACTGGTAGGCTCCATGCAGAGGCAGAGGAAG